>WEZZ01007028.1:46797-63179 GCA_013400585.1 Chloropsis cyanopogon | reverse complement strand
GGTGAATCCACCTCACCCTCTAATATGTGCACATTTATTATTATTCTTATGGTTCTTTAGTCAACAGAAAGAAACATGATACACTGATTGTATGCTGCTGTTCTTCTCCTAGTGAATGAAATCAGGAGTCTGCACATAGCTTTTCACATCTGCATATTATTTCATTGAAAGAATCAAAGCATAATTTATGTTGAAGACACTTCTGGAATCCATTCCTTTGCTCAAAAGAAGACTAATGTCCAAGCTAGATTAGGCTTTTCAGGATATTGTTCAGTCAAATCTTTCTTTACCTCAGAGGAATGACCATCTGGATAATTGTCCTGTGCTTAATTACCCTTGCTTTGGCGTATTTTTGTCTTTATATTGCATTCAAAATTTTGCTGGATAAAACTTTCAGTCATTGCCTCTCAACATTTTACAATACCTTTCCAAGAGCAGTCTGACTTAATCTTCTTCATAGCCCTGCTTTAAGTAAATGGAAACAGTAATGAGATGCTCCACCATCATCCTTATTCTTCTCTTTGCCTGAAAAAATCTAGCTCTCTCACCCTCTCCTTGTAAATTCTGTGCTTTAACCTTTTAATCCTCTTCATAATCCCTTGCCCAGTCAGGTTTGTCAGTCTTCTTCTTCTGCTGTTGAGCTAAAGCTAAAGACAGTACTGCAGATGTTGACCTGCAAGTATCTCATCATCTCACCTCTGATCCAGTGGCTGTGGTGCTGCTGATGTTTCCCAGTAAATGCTCAGGCTTCCACCCTGCAGGGACAGTCTCCTATCACATGTTCAAGTTGCTGGCCACCAAGGTTCTTGCTTCCTTTCTGCAAAGCTATTCTGTAGCATTGGCCTCCAGCCAGTTTTTGATTTGGGATTTTACCATGTTACAGCTTCACAGAATCATTTAGGATGGAGAAGACCTCTGAGATCATCGAGTCCAAACTTTGACCTTGCCAGCTAGACCATGGCAGGTGCCATCTCCTGGTCCAGGACTCTGTGTTTACCTTTTTCCTTCATGAGGCTTCTGTTAAACCATTTCTCCATTTTGGCAGTGTCCCTCTGAATGGCCCCTACCCCTCAGTGTTTCAACAGCTCTCCCCCTCCATTTGGTGTCATCTTTCTTTGGATATGTTTTGTGTCATTGCCAAGGTCTTTAATAAAGACATGAAACATCACCAAACCTCGAGGAATGTCCGTCAGTGACTGGAGTTTAGCTATACTTTGGAACATTGACCATTACTTTCTGGTTTTAGTAGCCCAGTGTGGCCTCATAGTCAATCCATTCAGTTCACACTTGAGTGCTTGAATAAAAGTGAGCTGTGGAAAACTGCCTAAACTTGCCTAAACCATTAGCAACTTTGCTAATGGTAAAGCACATGTTATCTAGTACCCTGTCCTAAGAATCAATCATCTCATCACAGGAGGCAATCAGACTGGAGTAAGGCATGACAGTCATCAAAGTAGCAATCCCTTGTTTAAACTTTAAAGGTGTGATTTCCAAATGGATTGTATTTGGTGGTTTACAGGGCAATGCTGTAAACATTTGTGTAGACAGAAAAAAAAAAAAAAAAAAAAAAAAAAAAAAAAAAAAAAAAAAAAAAAAAAAAAAAAAAAAAAAAAAAGAAGTGATGATTTATGGGTAAATCTCTTTTTTCTTCAAGTGTTTTAATATTCTGTAAAAAGTTTCATGCCAGGTCTCCAGTGCTGTGTTTTTACTTATTATAAGACCTAGCTTTATACTGTTTTATAAATCTTTGATGTACAGTGGGCCTATTGTACAGACTTCTTCATAAGGTATAGTCTATTATTGCAAAGAATATTGCTTTGATCTACTTGACAGCTTTAGAGTAAGGACACATATGTGGTGTTTGATAGATTACCTGAGGGGCAAAGAATGTTGCTGCCTTTTTGTAATTATTCACTTTTTCAAAATTAATATATGCCAAATTCTTAGAAGAAGAACATATAATACCTACACGTGGAGAACAGAAACAGAAGTGCTGGGAAAAGAAATACAAGTATATGAGTGAAGTGCTGGTAATGTCCTGATTTTGTTCAGAGATACATCTAGTATCATTGGTGAAATATCAATAAAAGGGCTATGTTTCCTCCTTCTTAGAAGAATTTTTAATATTCTAGTGAAAGTATTTCCAGTATAAATGATAACTAGTTTTACTGCTAATCAGTGATAAAACAGGTGAATTTTCAAGCAGTTCATTCCTTCATCTGGCAAATCTATTTCCTGGTGTCCATCAGTTACCACCTGGAAATTTTTGGCAAGACTTATTTGTCATACTATCACTTAAAAGCAGAAAACACAAGAACTCCTCTTTGAAAAAGAAATTAAATACAAACAAACACACATCTTGCTGAGCATGTAGGAATGCATGGGTAACATATCATACTACAAGTCAGTGAATGTTACACTCCTCAAATATGGCTACTGAGGTCAACTTTTACTTTCCAATAAGCCTGAGATTAAGGCTAGAATTTTGGGAAAAAATTGATGTATACAAAAATTATTTCTTTAAATTTGTCCTAAAGATTATTCCTGTCTGATAACTATCTACCCTGGAGGCATTGAATGCAAAGAACAGTTACTTTTAATCTTCCTTGAAAAGTAAAAAAAGGCACTTTAAAAATGCTTACTTTTTCTTCACAGTATCTCTGAATAGGAGCATTATGGCTCTAGATGAAGAGAAGATGATTGCTTTTAAAATTCAAGGCAACTTGAAACATCTGAAATATTTTTCAGAGGACATCCATTGAAAGCATTCGCTCACTTTCTGTACCCTTTGGTATATTTCTCCTTATCCCCTCCATCACAGAATCAGTCACAGAATGGGTCAGGTTGGAAGGAACCACAGTGGATTCTCCAGTCCAACCTTCCTGCTCAAGCAGGGTCCTTCAGAGCAAATGGCACAGGATTGTGTCCAGATGGTTCTTGACTATCTCCAGTGAGGGAGACCCCACAGCCTCTCTGGGCAGCCTGTTTCAGTGCTCAGTCACCCACACAGTAAAGTTCTTCCTCATGTTCAGGTGGAATTTCCTGTGCATCACTCTCTGCCCATTGCCTTTTGTCCTATTGCTCAGCAGCACCAGGAAAGGCCTGGTCCACCCTCTTGACACCCTCCCTTTAGATACTGATAGACATTGATTAACTCCTGTCTCAGTCATCTCCTCTCGAGTCATTAACTAGGCCCAGCTGCTCAGCCGTTCCTCATAATTGAGGTCCCCCTCATCATCTTCATAGCATCCCATTGGACTCACTCCAGGAGCTCCACATCTCTCATGTACTAAGCAGCCCACAACTGAACACAGTACTCCAAATGAGTCCTCACCAGAGCTGAGTAGAGGGGCAGGATCACCTCCCTCAACCTGCTGGCAATGCTCTTCCCAGCACACCATAGGATACCTTTGGCATTTTTGGCCACAAGGGCCATTTTGTTGTCCACCAGGACCCCCAGATCCTTCTCCACAGAGCTGCTTTCCAACAGGACAGGCCCCATCCTGTACTGGTGTTCCCTGGGGCTCCTCACCAGGTGCAGGATCTGCATTCACCTTTGCTGAGTTTCAGACGGTTCTCTGCCCACCTCTCCAGCCTGCCCAGGTCCTTCTGAAGGGCTGCACAGCCCTCTGGGCTATCGGCTGCTCCTCCCGGCTTTGTGCCATCACTTAATTTGCTGAGGGAGGTGTCTGCCCCTTTCATCCGAGTAAGAGATGAAAAGTTAAACAAGACTGGATCCTGTACCAACCCTTGGGAGACACCACAGTTAAAGGCCTCCAACTAGACCCTGTGCCACTGGTCACAACACTCTGCCATTCAGCCAGTGCTCACTTTGCCTCATCCCTATTTCTCAGGTTATGTAGTCTTGTTTGTTTATTTTCTGCTATCCCAAATGCATATTTCTGTAGGCTAGAAGTCCATAGCTATCCTATGCAGTCTGAAATTTAGATAAGTATCTAATATACTAATAAAAACAGCATAAGCTTTTTCTTGAAAGAATAACCAAACTTATCATCTTTTCCTTCAATCATGTTTATTCACAAGTTTTTTATTGCAGTGAGGAATACTGCACTCAACAATCAGTTTTTGAAAATACGGAAATATTTTCTCACAGTTTAAATAGAAATGAAAAAGTTATCCCTGTTTTGGATCCCTCTCAGACCTCCCTTGCTCCTGGCTGGCATTCTTTTTTTTTTTTTTTTTTTTTTTTTTATCAATNTTTTTTTTTTTTTTTGCCTAAGCAATGAACAAACCTTCCAAAGTTCTTCAATGTGCTTGGTATTATACTTATGTGTTGCTAGCAATTACAATGCAGTAGGTCCTGCACAAATTCGATGCTTAAGTTACTTTCCCCCAGAAAATACATGAAAAAAATCTTGAAGTGCAGAAGCAACTGCATTTAACTACTGAGCTGATGAAGTATGGACTCAGATGTGCTGGCAAAACAGTCCCACAAAGAATGATCTGGGACTTGATTGTCTGATGGGAAGTGTCTGATTAGAATTTTTCTTCATAGCTGATACATATGTCAAGCATAATTTGCAGTCATATAATAATAATAATAATAGTAATAATAATGAGCACAAGCTGTCATTCACCTGGGGGAAGTGTTGAGCAAAACCCAGGAAACCTGGTGTGGGCATATCTTTGTTTTCTTTCAGAAATTCCAGGCATGACCTGCTGGCTAACGTTTTCTGCTTTGTTAGGTATTGCTGCTTTGTTAGGTATTAGCACTGCTTTGTTTCTACTTTTAGGTATTTGATCTCTGAGCACTCTTCCTAGGCTGCAAAAGTACTAGCTGCTGCAGTGTTTGTCACCTTGACAGATGATATTCTGCTTCTAGACATGGCTCATGGCCAATCACTGAGTAAACCCCACCAGCAGGTGTGACATGTTCCATAGGCAAACCCCTGTGTTCTGATAAATTGCAGCAACAACCCACCAGGTTCCTGAATAAATGATATTAATACTAGGGGGGAGCAAAAGTTGTTTTGACTTTGGCGTTTTGTTCTTTTACCACAAAAATTATATTTGGAGTCTAACTACTATAAATGTTAGATATTTCAAAGTGAGCAGCATGTTACTTGTATTCATCCCAATAATGGGCAAGGCTGGGGGAAGTAGTGCTCATATCTGTTCAGAAAACCCAACAAGAGTAAGCAAATCTTGAGTCAATACACCATTAAAGTGAACTAATTAATAACTGAGAAGCATCCAAAAGGGAGAAGGCATAGAAAACTCATCTATGGCAACTGATTCCTTCCTAGCCTGTCTAAATCTGACTGTACTGATTTGTCACATTAGACATACTGCAGTAATATTGGCAGAAGGTGTAAATCATTCTCTGTTGCTGCAGATGAGGCTTAAAAAAGCTTTTCTGATAAGTTTTAAAGCCCTGTAATATGTTGGCTCAGGAAGTCTGGAAGAGTATGCCAAAGAAGTATTTCTCTGTGCTTTCTTTAATTATGGGTTTTTCTCCTCAAAGCATCCAATTATATCTACTTTTAGAGAGCAGGAGTCTAAAAAGATCTTTGTTCTCAGTAGAACTGTTATGTTCTTTATTTCTGTTTATGGTAATCTCATCAACCTGTTGTTGCTGTAACTTCACTGTAAGATAAAAAACATAGTCAGCAGGATATATGTACAAAAGTCCTGTTGCACTTGCATCACACATAAAATTTGAAGGAATGATAGCTAATGGAGTTTATAGCATCTTTTCTTGCTGATGATACTTTAGCAGAGCAAACAAGCATAAATTTGTTTTCCATTTGTATTTTACTTAGAAAAAAATAACAGTCAGAAAACCAGTAAAACAAGTTCCAGATAATACTACTTAAGAAGCCAGACAGTCAAAGTGTGAAATGGCAGATCCACATGCTGCACAGATGTTGTATTGACTGGATAGTATTCTTATGGAAAGCTTGTGCAATTGGAAGTATTTTTAGTATGTTGAAACTTTGAGAAATTGGCATTCCCATTTGCCAGTTTCTTTTGAAGAACCTGTTCATCTTTTGTCTTTTAATTACTGAAATCTAAGGTAATCAGTGTTAAAGAGCCAAAACATCCTTGGTTTTTGTATTTTACATAAATCAGTTGAATTTAGGTATGTCTTGATATCCTAAAATGTGTTGGCACATTACAAAAGCTAATGCTGTGTAAAGATAACTTCCTGAGGGTTTCAAAACTTTTTTTCATTACGCATTTGGTATTTGTTGTATTGAGTGAAAACAGAAAAACAGAGCTAACTTAGTCTATGGTTTTTGTAATGCCCCAGAAACAATAGGTATTCCAAGGAAATATTTCTCAGAGATTTTTTTTTTTTTTTTTTTTTTTTTTTTTTCCCAGATTACTGATCAGGTCTTGCTTACCTGCTCAGTTCTGCCCATGTTTTAGAGCTTTGAATTTTCATTCCAGGGAGTAGCAGGTCATGCAGCACGTAGTACCATAACTTTGATGTCCTGGGCTATGAGATGCT
Source organism: Chloropsis cyanopogon (assembly GCA_013400585.1). Classification (NCBI taxonomy): domain Eukaryota; kingdom Metazoa; phylum Chordata; class Aves; order Passeriformes; family Irenidae; genus Chloropsis; species Chloropsis cyanopogon. The sequence continues at coordinate 56,704 of WEZZ01007028.1, read as the reverse complement.
TTCTGGTGGATCTTCACCACCTTAATTGAAGAATCACAAATTTATTGCAGCTGGAATTAATATGTTCAGTTTATTGATAGTATTGTTTCCAACAGTCTCATGACCTGGGATTTGTGGACTGCCTTTTTTGCATGAATAGTTAGTAACTGTAGCTTCCTTATTTTAATGATTATACATTGAAAAGACTAAGCTATTATTTTGCTTCTAACTAGGTTACAAAACATAAGTTTCAGATACCAGAAATGAAGTAACAAAGTAAGGAGAAAATAACAAAATTTGGATTATTTAGATTTTAAATACTTAGATTCTCAAGCAACTTGACAAGGGTTGGCTTAAAATTAGGCTTGGTTATTCTCACTGTGTTGGTTTTATGGATTTGGAAACAATGGAATATATCCAGAGAAGCGTTTTCACAGTTGAGAAGGATTGCAGAAAGCTGTAGTTTCTAAGCACATACCAAAACTTGATCCCCAAAGTAGCTCTAATTTGTGTCACTGGAATTAGGAAATTTCTTATGCTTTCATTCCTGCGCAATGAGGCCAATTCTGTGTGCTTCAGATTGAGACTGTGCGTTGTACATCCCAGACGGATTTGTAAAAGACAACAACTTCCATTACCTAAAAGCTCACAAAGTTTTGATAAGGAAGAATTGCATTTCATGTCAATCTGTGTAATGTCCTTAGAATGTGAAAAGGGAAAATTAAGAAGTAGGAGACAAAGGAAAATCTGTTTTGCTGTAAAGACGTGACCTTTAGTTTCTTTCCTAGAATTACAAGGTAAAAAAAAGAATGTTTCAAACTGATTGTTGCGATGAAAATGGCTCTTTGAAGAGGTCTTCATGCTTAGATTCTGCAAATATAAAAAGTAAAGGGGAAAAAAGTGTTTATAGTCTCTCTTTGACATACATAGTTAGGAAAATTTTATTCTTACAATGCACTGCCTCTTCAATAAGCATTTGGACTTATGTAGTTCAGAAAGAATCAACAAACATGTTAAATAAGATAGATATTAAACTCACAAGGTAAAGAATTCTTAATATAGTAAAACCAGACTTGAAATTACGGATTCGAAGTGTATTTCCATTTTGCTAGGAAGAAACTGGTTTTTCCTGCTGATTCTTGATGTCCAGAAGCACACAGATTACGTGGGGAGAAAAAAATGGAAAGTAGTATCTGGTAGCTGTTTAAGCACTTCAATATTCAAGATCAGTTTCTATGACCTTTCCTTAATGTTTTCTGTGACCACTTAAATTAAGGTGATAAGATGTTTTTGCATATCAAGATTTCACAAAAAATATAGCTGGGGAGGAATTTACCCAATACAATAATCTACAAAGAAGTTCATAAATAGTGTTCCTCCAAATATTTCTTGCTTCAACACAAAAGGATATTTTGTATTGTAAATGAAAGGAAGAATTCCAGTATTCCACTTGAATACTGTGAAGCTTCTTACCAGTAGTGTTTAAAGACTCCTATGCAGGAACAGATCTAATGGGAAAACATCTCATAGGGGTTGTTGTTATTTTCTGGAAAAAATAAATTATAACAGCAAAATAAAAAAGTTACTTTGAGACAGGAAAAAAGCAAACAAAAACCTTGAAGTGTTGGTTTTCTTCTATGTTCCCATCAATACTAGTTAAAGACTCAAGGTTTAGGGATTTTTTTCCTCTTCTCTTTTATTGTTTTTCTAAATGTTTTAAAATAGAACATAATGGGATAGAACAATTTTTACGTGAATTTTTAATGCAAGTGGGGATTCAGTCCACTTCTTTTTCTTTTTAGCCTACAGTTCTTGATTATCTGAACCAGACCTTCTTGTCTCTGCTCAATGAATTGCATTTATTCTCTCATACTCTTAGTGAAATAGTCTAAAAGACATAACCAATCTGTCCAATCTCTGTATTCCATACCCTGCCTAGCAATATTTTGAAGTTAACTTTTGAATTATTTTTATTATCATTACCTTCAATATCATTGTGCCTTCTTATCCAAGTAAAATAATAACTAAATGGTACATAAAGTTAATTTAAAACTTCACCATTTCTGATCATTTAATGTACTGACCAAAATAATCTGACGTATTCATTACAGAGATAATAATAATATTGCTATTAAAAAGGTCCAAAATTCAAACTTTTCTTTTGATCAGAACAAGAGCAAGAAATAATACTGGTTCATTTTCGGGGAAAAAAAAATTTAAAAACCATGAACTGTGTAAGAATTGCTACAAGTTTGCCATAAATAGCAAGTATAGTTGATTGTTGGCATATATGCAGGGCAAAGTCACTGAAGGCAAGACGGTGGCTCAGACTGAGCCTGAAGAGACGTGTGAGAGAACACGTGCTTGGGCTTTCTCACAGCGTGGACATCGGATGTGTCACAGTGATGATTTGCTGAAGCGTCTGACGAGGAGAGAGAAGTTGCAGTGTTGGGTCACACGATGTGAGACTGAGGGGTCTGCATTCTTTGATCTCAACTAATCTTCTCCTTTCAGTCATCTAATGCTTGTACACAGAAGAGTTTGATGTTGTGGCAACGTTACCTTTAGACAGCGCTAGCTATGGTTTCTTCCCTGCGTGGAACATCACCTGCTAGGTAGTGGGGAAAATTTGATCCTTGGCAGGAGTTAAAAACACGTGGATTCTGTAATGTCCTTCATTTTAAAGCAAAATAATTTTTTTTTCCTTAAAGAGAAAAATGAGAGATATAAAGGGAAAAGATAGAAGCCAATAAAGAATTAATTGAAGGTATAGTCAGTGGGCAGCGAGAAATTTAGATTTGAAATTACCTGTTTTCTTTATGAGAATAATCCTCTTTTTTTTCCCCCTGTAATTCTCTCACAAGAAACAACTTTTTCATGCATTTTAACCTATTTTTAGAAGTAAATAAATCTAATATAGTCACCCTGTATGTCAGTCTTCCTCAAACATATTCCTATGTAATACTTGGTGTTCTCAGACAAATTAGAAAGCAGAATAGAAGTCTCAATATTAATTAACTTTTAAATCTGTTTTGTAAAAAAAATGGGAAATGTATGGTGACAAACCAAAGCAGGTATTGCCACTGAGGGAAAGCCATTATTCAGTAGTAGGCAGTATTCACTGTTCAGTCACTTCTGTGGCTTGTGATGGACGGGCTGATCACCTAGGGATAAATGTGCTGCTTAGTTTCATATTGATTTTCTTTAGGACAGAATTCCACTTTAGTACTATCCTGTTTATTAAGCAAGGAGGCATAATTTTCTGAGTGTACTGCTGGTGATTATATTGGCTGCCATCCTAATTTTTCAATTTTTTTCTGGCCATCTGTAGTCTGTTTTCAGATTCAGGTAATGTTCTGTCATCTGAGACTGTCTAGTAGAATGATAAATTCTGTTATTCATGCCTGAGATTTTGTCAGGGAGCAAATACAGTTATTTTTTCACAAATTCATTTGTCTGTTCTGTCAAAATTCATGATGTTTTCATACTGTTTGAAAAGTGACAGAAATACCTGCATGAATAAATTTTCTTTTAATTAGTAGTGAGTTTAAACATAAAAGAGCATAGCCTTTTATGTATATAACATCGAATGGATCAAAGTTGTCCAGGGGGTCCAGGTTGCATTATTGACAGAGTTAAGTGGTTCCTGTTTCCTGTGAAATTAATTTGCATGTGTTGGAGCTGCAACAGTATCCTTGTACCATTTACAGGCAGTTGTACACTGAGCAGAATTAGCTATATTTTATAGTTTGGCAATTTTATAACTAAATTTTTGTGACTATAATTCTGAAACTAAAAAAAAAAAAAAAAAAGGCCATTCTTAGATTCTAGGTATTCTTTAATAAGAAGTTTATATTCATTANTGAAATTAATTTGCATGTGTTGGAGCTGCAACAGTATCCTTGTACCATTTACAGGCAGTTGTACACTGAGCAGAATTAGCTATATTTTATAGTTTAGCAATTTTATAACTAAATTTTTGTAACTATAATTTTGAAACTAAAAAAAAAAAATTAGGCCATTCTTAGATTCTAGGTATTCTGATCTATAATCAGAAGTTTTTACTCATTATACCTTAGTGAAAGATGGCATCTGAATCAGTTGCATCTAAATCTCTAAGTCTATGTTCTGTAGCAGCAGCTTTGTAGGATGGTGAATGTTTAATTGTAAGGTGGCATGTATTTTCTATTTCTGCTAATGTTAAAGGCCTGAAATCTTGACATGTCAAAGGAAGCTGTACAGATTAATTTGTGTGGTTTTTTTCAAATATATAGTAACATGAAGGCATGTAAAAAAGTTGCCACATTTAAGACATAGAGTTGATGGAGAAAATTTGCACCATGCATAACCTGAATTTCTTAGTAAAGATTGTTCCACAGATTAATCTAATCCACTTAGATAATAAGTAGGCTTACTAGATTTAATTACTTTATGGAGTTGTTAAAATTTGTAGAATGGCTAAATTTTTTGTAATGTATATGACATAAAAGTCTACTGATAATATTTACCATTGAGCTGTTCATATGTTTTAAACATAATCTTGTAGCTCAATAGTGTCAGAGAGAGTGCCAAAAGTGTAACTTTTTGAGAATGCCAATAAAAACCCCTAGCTGGAATAGCTGAATAATACTTGCATCATTTTCCTGGTAGCCTTACCAGTACTTGGGTTCCGACATAGGCACTTGTCAGATGTTTTCCTGAAAATAACAGATCTTTTGGTTAGTTCAAGGACACTATCAAAATAAAGTCCTTGCCAGTATCTTGAGTCACTGCCATACCCTGTTTCCGTTCTTAGGAAGCTCTGTCTCATCATTTGATTTTGTTGCCAAAACCAGTTGGGAGGTATCTTTTTGAAAGACTGTGTAGTATTTCTTGATACTTCATATGAGCACACATTCTCATTCCAGTGGAAACCTAGATGCTGTTCTTATATTGGGAAAATTGATGTGGTTTTTCTAAGAGTCTTCAAAGCAGAAATCCTACTTTTCAATTAAAAAAAAAAAAAAAAAAAGATATTTAGGCGTGAAGTAAATTCACAGTAAAAGAGGAAGCCTTATGAGGAAGGGTCTGTTTTGCAGACATGAAGGCAAAACATGTGAGGATTACTCAAAAGGACATAAGCATGTATGTGGATGCACACACATGCACAGAGTTTTCACACAGCAAAAACCTCTCATGGCAGAAGATCTGAGTTCTGTGTTAGCCTGGAATTTTTAGAAATGCACAATTTAGTTTTACACTTCAAATCTAAGCAAGTGGTGTGTTTTGACATTTTGAATTGCTTTGCGGTTTCATTCAACCCCTTGCAATGCTGCAAAACATAGTCATGCTATGAGAATTTTGAGATACTGAATTAAAACTAGATCTTTTGAATGGAAGAGTATAATTTGAACTTAACACTTCAGTTGAGGATTCCATAGGTAGACAATAGTTTCTGAATGTTAAGATCCTTCCCCTGGTCATCAACATTAATTTCTGGAATTGTGTGGGATTCTGAGCTTCTCTGAATCCCAGCGATTCAGTTCATTCTGTGTCTTACTTGCAGGGAAGTTCACTTGTGTCAGTAATAATAATTTTCCACTTTTTTTGAATGTTTGAATGTTGCACTGAATTTTGGTTGAGTAGGGCAGAGAAAGTACTAGTGTTTCTTAGTGGACACACAGTGTTCAGAGTGGAAGGATAATAAGGAGCCTAGCTGCATTTAATTTCTTTCTAATGTGTTTGATGTATTCTCCCACCTATCGCAAAAGGCAATCTAGTAAAATTACAGTGAACTAATTTTTAGTGCAGTGTCATGCTTTGGTGGCAGGGCTACAAAGTACATGCATAGGGTCTGTGGCTTTGATAAGTATGATACCATCTGGTACTGTTGGTATTCCCATTTAGATAAAAGAGGTAGTTGTCACACTGACTTAACATTGAGGAGTGTTTCTCATGAGCATGGAGGAGGTTAAAGAGCAGGTCAATACTTCCATTTTTACAGCTAGCTTCTGTCTGATTGAGTTACTGGTTGCTATATCAAATGGTGAAATCATTGATTATGATTGTGATAAAAGATTGGTATGAGTCATGCGTATAATGCTAATAACATGTAATCAAATTCAGATTTGCAGTTATTTCTACTTTCTCTGAACTTATCTCTGCAGCTAATTGGCTGCCAGTACCTTTTTGGAGAGAAGACATTTTCAAGTTCTCAGTTGTTTATACATAGTATGCAGCTTCAGTGTTTTTGCCGTGCTTAATAATCTTGCGTATTAGCACTTTTTTCCCTCAGTACATGCTCCTAGGCAATATTTCCAGCTCTTCATTTCAGTGAGACTGTACCTTCCCCCCAGATTACCTGTGACTCATTGTATGAATCAAGACTGGAAGCTTCATTCTTGACTCATCCTAAGTAAAGGTTTCCACTAACTTTAACTTTCTCCATCAAAACAGTGTAGGAATAATGACTTAGTAAAGTATTCTCAGAAATTAGCAGGGACAATTATTTCAGACTATTGGAGAGCTGTTTGAATTAGAGAATTCCTAAAACTGAAAATCTGTTAGGCTTTTAGTAGGGTAGGGTGGTAGTAAGCTTTTTAGAGAGCTTTTTAGGGATCCTGTCTACAAGTTTCATAAAACTGGTATTTGTCTGAAGACCAGCGATTTAAGACATTCTTTTAGAAAGTTGGGCATTTTTTTTTCCACAGAGCTACAGGGATAATTAGGTTTGTGTGTTTGCATTAGTTCCCCTGTTTTCTTGCTGTAGTTTGTATGTCTTTTTTGCTTTTCTGCTCTTCTGCTAGGATAGGCTATCTGATCTCACAGATAATCCTTTTTGGCTGATTCTTTGCCTTCCAGAACCAGGAGCAGAAGACAAGAGATTCAGAATCACAAATAAATTATCTACCAAACTATTCTTTTTTCAGTGGGAGATGGGCACATAACTGTTCTACATTCTCTTGATAAAGTTCATTGTAAAGGCAGTAGTGCCTTCTCCACACAAGATAAGTGTTCATTACACATTGAACATCTGGAAGTTTTACCCTTTGTATTTCTAGTAAATCGTTGTACAATGTAATTTCTGAGTAGACTGCTCTTGGTTCATTGGGTCAGTTCCCAGGTATGTCAGTGAGCAAGCCCACCACAGCAAATTAATTTATGGTCAGTTAAAAAATTATACTTAGAATAATGCTTAGGAAAGTATTTTAATAACACTCAACAACAAAGAAAAAAACACAAGCAAAAAACAAAACCAAAAAAGCAGCAGTTGTTAGTGAACCAAAAGGAACTTCATAGCCCAAAATTGGAAAAACATTTTTATGGAAAACCAGTATATGTAAACAATATTCAGTAATGTGTGCAGTCTTTTTGCATCTTTATCATAGTACATTGTAGTAATACAATATAGAAGGATGTAAAGGTCAGAAGTGTTTTTCTTTAAGCAGTAAACTTTGCAAACTGTTTGTATCTTGGCCCACCAATGGAATTCAATGTTTTTACCATCCCACAATTTGAATGGCTCCAGTGGAATCGTAGAACAGCAGATAAAAGCTTTGAAAATGTCAGACTGCTGCAGGAGGTGTTTCACAGTAGTTCTCCACTGATTTTCCAGTGAGGTATGACGTCAAATCTCATCATGGCTCGAGTGCTGGGTACTTTGGAGCAGCCTCTCTGGAGAACTGCCCGGCTGATCAGTCGGAGAAGCCTGAAGGTGCAGCTCTGTGTGTCACCCCCCCGACAATCCTGCAGCGGTCCTTTTTTGGACCTTTCATTCCTGCTCCAATGCCGTGATTCTTTTATTTCTCCTAATTGTTTCAAACAAATTCAGTGGGCACGATTTAGAATGCAATTTTGAGACTTAAGTTAATCCAAGATGAGCTGCCATGGTCTGTTCTTTTCCTTCACTGCTTTGTATTGTACAATGAACCAGTGAAGGAAACAGAACAGGCCAAAAAAGCAAGTACATTTTTTTCTCAGGTTTTTTGCTTGGTTTGTTTTTGTTTTTTCTTCCTGGGATTATTTTTTTTGGATGCTTCAAGACCCTGAACTGGCTGTTTTACTGTCATATAAGGCACAAACGAGGAGACACAAACTCAGTCTGGCATGGAATTGAACACCAAGGCTGAGACAAACAACTTGTTATAAATGGGAATATTTTGTCATGGCCTTGTTACCAAAAAAACATATTCTGGAATTCCTAATTTTGTAGGTTTTAGTTCACATGCCATTTTATGTGCTTTACTTCCTCAGGTAGTCTTTAAAATACTCTCAACAAATTGAAACATGATTTAGTCGAAGATCAGTTTAGGTACAAGTTGATATAGGTGAGATGTAGTAACCTAAGGGGAAAAAAAAAGGCAGTAAGGTACAGATAGATAATTTTCCAGACATCTAGCAGCTTTAAAACCTGAGGGACTCAAGATCCCAGCACATGTTTCAGTGAGCAGTAGTGTGCCAGCAGTTGAATGTTTCTCACTGGAGACTCCTCCACTGTGGATTTTTCTGTTCGTAGCGTTCAGTCTGACTCAGTCTGACTTATATTACTGGAAATAATGTAGAATGAATTTTGTTTAGTTAGGCAGCATCTGTGCATGAAATCTTTTAATCTGCTGTGGATTTAGTTATTTTAATTGCCTTTAAAATGCTCAAAATGGATAAAGTATCTAATATATATTAAGAAAAAGACCGTTCGATTCTGGGAATAGTTCATTTAACTGTACAGTTACTCATTTAAGAGGCTGAAGATAGAGTCTGTATTATGAAAGTCAAGTACTAAGTTACTTTACCACATTACAGTAATGACTTTTTATTGTTCATAGATTCATCCATCCTCTCTTAGAAAATTATGCCTAAATTTTTCTTTTGAGGCTGTGTTGAATTCCAGTTCAAATTATTGCCAGATATTTGGCATTCTCCTTCTTCATCTTTTAATTTATTCTACAGAATGTTAAATATTAGTCAATGGGAGAATATTCAAGTTTACTCCAGTGGGAGTAAATAACTTTGTTAAATTTCTCATGTTTGGAAGTCATAACAGTGAATGATATTTCTAATATTTCCATATTTAATATAATTAAATTTTTTTAACTGCATGGAAATGTGACCAAAAACTGAGACTGGTAAAATAAGCCTGAGACTGAAATCTTGATACTGAAATGTTAGAGAATGTCATAGAATTGTAGAATCAATAAGGTAGGAAAAGACCTCCAAGGTCAAGGTCATTGAATCCAACCTTTGACCAAGCACCACCATGGCAACTAAACCATAGTGCTAAGTGCCATGCCCAGTTGTTTCTTGAACATCTTCAGGAATGGTGACTCCACCAATTCCCTAGGCAGCCCATTCCAATGCTTAAGCACAGTTTCAGTGGAGAAATTCTTCAGTCCAAACTGAACCTCCTCTGGCACAGCTTGAGACTCTTTTCTTACACTTTTAGTATTAGCTTGGGAGAAGAGGGCAACCCTGACCTTGGTCCCTTTAGGCATTTGTAGAGAGCAATAAGGTCTCCCCTGAGCGCCTTCTTCTCCAGACTAAACAAACCCACCTCCTTCAGTCACTCCCTGTAGGACTTACTCTCTAGATCCTTCACCAGCTCAGTTGCCGTTCTCTGGATGCAGTCCAGCACCTCAATATCTTCTTGCAGAAGTCCAGTTAGACTACATCAACAGCCATCACTGTGCAGGTCATAAAAGGAGATCAGGTTGGTCAGGCAGGATCTGCCTTTCCTAAACCTCTGCTGGCTGGGCCTGGTCCCGTGGTTGTCCTGTACGTGCCATGTCCACGTGCACAAAATCAAGGTGAAGTTTCAACTGTTGTTTTTGAAAATATCCAAATGAAATATGCAAGAAGACTCTCATGGAAAAGTGATGTTTCTTGGCTTTAAACAGAGAAAAAACCCAAAACAATGCTCCCCCACCCCCCGCCCCCCCCCCCAAAAAAAAACCCA
>WEZZ01007028.1:30844-46632 GCA_013400585.1 Chloropsis cyanopogon | reverse complement strand
CCCCCCCCCCAAAAAAAACCCTACAAAAAACAAAAAGAAACCAAAAATTAAAAAAAAAAAGAAAAATGTGTGCAAAACTCGGCAAACTTCATCGTGTCTAAAATAAATGTGTGTTTTCAGCAAATATTTTTTGTATAAAAGTAAAAATATGAACTTAAATTTTGAAATTAAATTTGAAAAATAACACCAAAAAGCTAATGCTTTTAGTAGAAATGTTAATGAAAAAGTGCTGTGGAAAAAAAAACCAATGACAAATTTCAGCCTGGTCTTTTTAAATTGAAAGCCTTTATTTGGAAAGAAAAAAAAATTGAACACAAGTTTGTTACTGGCCTTCATAGCATAGCAAAATAAACATATTGTTTGTATTAAGATAAAAAAATGATTTTGTTGGCATTAGAAAGGATTTAGCACTTGGATATCCCTGTTACAATTGGAACATTTAACACAGCTTTGATTTATGAATATTTGCATCAGTGTTTAACAGAATGTAGCCTCTTACTTTACTTTTGATGAGCTGGGAAAACATTGCACAAAGAAGCTAGGTTTGTATTGCTCCTTGCCATCACAACTTGTATGTAATTCCTGCAGTATTGTGAAAACTACAATTCCCATCTGAAGTAATTCTGTAGGTCCAGAAGCTCATGTACACAATTACACTTCAAATTGGCATCATTTGTTTCGCAACAAATTCTGCTTGAGAAGAAAACTCCTTAGAGGAAAAAAACCCGTTTGACTTTTATGAAGTAAACTACTTCAGACATCTCTGCTATTTTTGTTGTCTCATTTTGGCTTGATTTAGTAGTTCCCTTTTGGTGAACAGCTTTAGGTTCATGTTATAAAGGACTCTTTCTGCAGTTGTATTGATACAAGTAGAAGCGATCTGTCTAGATTTAATAATAGGACTGAAGTTTTAATTTGGAACTTTATTAGACTGGAGGACAAAATTTAATAGTCAAATATGTTTTTATGTGTGTCTTTCATTATATTTTCCATGTGAAATTAATATGTCAGTTTGCAAAATAACTTTGATAACTGTCAGAATAAAATTCAGTCATGTGACTCATATGCAAAACATAATAAAATTCTTTTAATTTGAGTGTTCAGTAGAGCAATGTGGCAAGCAAAAGTCCATTAGATAACAATGATACATTAACTAAATTTCTAAACTATTGGAAACTTCTCAATGCAGTAGATGAAGTACTTGGTACAAAGGAAGAAATTATCCAGTGTTATCTTTGTAATTCTAGTTTAAGCACAACGGAAAACAAAAATGGAATATATTCCTTTTCTGTAACTTACTTTGTCCACTAGGCAAGATTTTTATTTCCATGTAAATATTAATACTTTTTAGAGAAAGGAATAAAACTAGGTCACATACAACAGTGATGGAGCAGATGTGATTGGCACTTTGATTTTGTGGTTTCACACTTGTGAGTCTTTCCATAACTTATGTAATGTGAAGCATGAGCTCATGATTGGCTGAAGGGTTTTGATCAGAGTTAAGAAATGACTGGAAATTTTACTTCAATAGTGTCATTATATGACCATAATTAATGAGAAGCTGGAAAAAATATGCAGATGTAGATGCTTTTCCTCTAGAGCGGCTGCACTTCCAAAGATCATATTGCTTATAGTTCTTCTATTAATTAAAGAAGTATTCTGTGAAGTACCAGAAAAAGAACATAAAAATGTTTATAGTGAAATTTGCACATGCTTACATTATTATTATTATTATTATTGAAAATTCTTGAGAGATTAAGAAATATAATGTGGCAATTCTGCCAATTGTTGTAAAACGCTTCTCTTTGATTTGGTAAATGTGTTTGTTATTGGTCTGAAGGATTAGGTTTTGTGTTTACCTTGATGATTTTATTCCTGCTCTTTATGGAGTGGAAACCTTGAAGACATCGCTACCGTCTAAATATTGTGATCAGAAACGGAAAATAAATAAGACTTACCTGGTTAAAATTGCAGTAACCTTAGATGGGACTACTTGCCAATGTTGAAAAGTAAATCTATTTATTGATCCTTGATTTTACGATGCACTTATCTGTGTGTGTTCTACAGGACATGCCATTTCCATGCCCTTTCTCTTGATAGATATATGTGCTATATGCCCTAGTGAACTCAAGAGGTTAAGCTAGTCAAGTTACCTATCTCAACACATGAAAAAGAAGAATTAACCACAGTTCCCCAGCTACCAGTGGAGCTTTCAACACCTTTTCTATGGTGTGTAGTATTGATAGGATATATAACTGTGGAAGGACAAGAAAATGCTCTGAAGTGATCTGAGAAGTAAACTATCATCTTGATGTGTTTTTTCTAGCTAGTGAAAACCTTTCCATATTGCAACTTATTCTGACAGTGAAACTGTAGAATACCTCTGATTGAAGTACCATCTGGTTATGCTCAAAGCTTTAAAGCTATTATCTCAGCTTAAAATTTCAGCATCCTATACTTTTTTCTTCACCAAACTATCCATTTTTAAACCACAAATATTTTTCCAGTCCTTTCAGATTTTATCTAAAAGTATATTTTAACAGTATTTAAATAGTTCTTAAACAATAACAATTTATCTTGATAGATGACATGCTGTGTTTTTTCATTTTATTTTAATTAGCTATTGTGGAACCAAATTCCCTTTTGTTTTATTCCTTTGAATACTGTTTAATTATAGTTATCATGCCAAATATCTTAAAGGTTATTTTACCAATACAGTTTCATTTAACATAAGCCATGTGGAATCAATAGTCCTGTTTCCTAAAGTGAATGCTTGGAAAATCTTACATTCATATGTTAGGAGTACACATCCTTTCCTCATTAGCTGGAAAGTACAGGGATTTTGGCACAGGTTCTGTGTGGAAGCATTGTGCAGCTTTTATATGGATTTTGTTTTTAGCCTTTGATGACACTGTTTAGAATAGGAAGTATCTAATAAGTAAAGCATTTTGTCTAATGTGCTGCCAGTGTGTTTAATATATGCCTGGAGGTCTGAAACATTATCTTCTCCACTATGGTAATATGCATTTAATTCTCTGAAAGCAGAAGGTCGAACTTTTAAAAGGGACTCAAAGTACATTTTCAACTAAAATAATTTAAAACACATGGGATAGGGGACCAGAGTAATGTACAGTTGGTTTTTATGGTTTAATCATGATCATGTTAATGCACACCAGTAGCTAATTAAAGAAAACTTTTATTGTTCATTTTAAATGGGTTATGTAAAGAGTAAGAGAATTGATATTATACAGCCCAATGATAAATGTTACCATTACATTTGCTAACAGCAAGATGATATTGCTGTTCTTGACATCTTTAAAGTATTGGCCCATTTATTCCATAATACAGCAAAGAATCTTTTTAGAGTTGTTATACTGAGATTCGTTCCCTCTCATCTTCTTATCCCATTAGAGGAATACCTAAATGCTTCCCAGGTTTACTACTAGGCATATCTTCAGGTTAACTTTAAAACATTGCTGGAAGGCTTGATGCTCTACTGAACTGAAATTGATGCAAGAAGTTCCAATGATACTCCTGCACTTTTATATTGTACCCAGTTGTGTTATGTACAGCTGTCTTGCAAATCATTTTTCACATGTTTCAACCTTTATAATGTATTTGGTAAGACCATACATAAGTCAAAGTTTCATTGTGGAACCGGGTGGCATGGAAAACTGTAATAGGATATGGTGTCTTTCACCTTTTGGGCACTGGTTCATATTCTGTACTGCTTAATACTGAGCAGAAATTGCCTTCTGAGTGCTGTTCAGTGACCTGCATGAATTGATTTGGGGTCTCAGTAAAGTTTCTGTAGTTGAATTGTCCGCAAAACAGGAAACTCAGCAGTTGGGACCAATTAGCACCCTTGCAGGAGTCTGCACAGAGAACCCCAGTCTGACTGGGGATGGAGGCAGAGCTACTTTCTTACCTTCCTAAAGGTGCTTTGCACAGACAGAACATTTAAGAAATACTTAATGATAAAAAGAGGCAGAGGAAAAGGGCTTCAACTCAAATCTGTTTAGGTGTGAGAAGAGAGGATCCATTCAGAAACCAGAAGTACCGTGATTTCTTCCTCCACTTTGTCATGTACATGTGATGTTTTCTCCCTGGAAGGTTGTCACTTAGTGGATGACACTGTATTTTCATTTCTTCTGGACAAGTCATGCATAACCTAAATGTCAGGTAGCTGCAGAAATTTCTGCTGCATAGAGGAGAACAATCATGTGGTAACCGTAAGAGTGTCGTTCACTGCTGAATCATGCTTTCTGAAAACATTTTTCATCAGACTTAACTGATGTCTGTGTAGCAATTAAAACCTGTGTGGTTTAGCAGCATATGCCCTCAACTTAATTACAGGCAGCATTTCCATGAAATGATATGGCAAGATTTTTTTCAGAGCTTCATCCTTTCTTTCTGCTTGCCCTCAATACATGAGCTGAGCAATGAAACCATCTGTACCAATTTTGAAAGTGCCATCAGTGCAGGATATGGCTGAAGGACTATATAATTTACCAGGCAGAGAGGCTGAGGTGTAAATAGCCTAACTTTGCTAGGATATCAGGAGGAATGAAGATTTCTTGGCTCACAATGTAGTGATTCATTAAAATGGTCTCTAGCTATTTTTACAGAGGCAGCATTAAAAGTGATATCACATTTACAAGTCAGTGATATGAGTCTGCCATAGAAAATAGCCACAAAGAATTTTATTGGTTATTTGAAAAATATGTACATGAGTGAATCTGAAAAGATTGTAACCAGAGCTGGCAAAAACCTTTTCAAAGAAAATCTCAGCTAGCTAACGGTTCTGTTTTAGGATTTCCTCTGTAATACTTTTCCTAGTATGTTCATTCCTTTAAAGAAAAGGAGAGGGGATTGCTCCCTTTGTTCCATAAAGCACAATATAAAGGAAGGTTTTAAAAGCCTGCTTTACCTCCCTCATAACCCAGTTTCTGAAGTACATGTAGAATCTAATACATTACCGGATAAAGACCACAAAAAGTTGAAGAAATTGAGAAATTCACTGCCCTTCATTCCTATGGTTAAGTTGTTGATAAATTATTTCTTTTAAATTCATTATTCTCTTTTGAAGAGGAAGTTAGGGTACTGTTTGCCCTAGTTCATATTTCACTTTTTGAAGATTCATTTGGGTGGAGAAGGTGAGAAGAAATTATTGAAATAGGTCCTGCAATGAAGATATTAAATCATTGAGTCAATGTGCCAACAAAATACTGGACATCTGGATGGAGATGAAGATGGAAGAGAGCATTTCACTTTTGTAGAGAACTGTTATAGTTCCACTTCATGGGTGCTTTGCAGAGTACTCAAGGTCGTAGTGAAGTTACAGAAGTAGAGGAGGGAGGCTAAAAAGGTTGAAGGTGCTGGAGCACCTTCTTTGTGAGGAGAGACTAAAAAGGCTGGGATTTCCATGTCTGAAGAGGAGAAGGCTGAGGGGGGCTGTGATCATAGTTTACGAATCATAACAACATCAGTAAAGCTGAACGTGGACCTGAACAATGCATATGTTACAAAAGACTGGGGGAAAGCAATGTCACTAGGAGTAGATAGTTTAAAGCAATTGTTTAAAAAAATATTGGAACTTGTTGCCCTCAAAGGTTGTGGAGAACAGTGTCTTCAGAAAGAAAGTGGATGAATTTATGGACGAGAAGCCCAGAAATGGTCACTAAAATGACCACACAAACATGTACCCCTGGCATCCTATGTGCAGCAGCTGTGGATGCCTGGGGGGTAGGAAGGGAGCAGATTGCAGGAAGTGGACAAAGTTTCTGGTATTTCTTAACAGAGTTTCCTCCTGGCGCTATCAAAAACAATATACTGGGCTAGATGGGTTATGAATCCAGCCACGTTGGGCATTTCATATGTTAGCTCCTGTACAAAGCAGAGTAGAAACTCTACTGCAGCAGCACAGATGGAAGTTTTAGTTATGCTGTGGAAGCTATACATGGTGAATGTATGACTCTAACCTTCATATGAATCTGAGGAATTAGTCATATATCAATTATTATTGAATCTTTGTCTTGGGATATCTCTGTCTCTTGAGCTGAGACTATAAGGTCTCTGGACACAGCCTTGCAACTTTTTATTTCACTCTTGCAGTCTTTTTGTTTGTCATTGGTGTATGTTTTCTTTTTGAAATATTTCTATATGCAATGATTTCTCATGTGAAACCCTATGAATGTCACAGCCAATACCCTATGTGGCTTTGGTAAGCTAAGAACTCATACTCATCACCAAGGTAGTCTTTAGATAGTTTTGATGTTTCCTTTAACTTTGGTGTTTTATATAAAGCAGCTACCTTCCATGACTCTTAAGACAAATATTTTTCTGCAATATATTTTTCCATACATTTCAAATTATAATTTCCATTTAGTCTTTTTATGATTGTGTATTGGATTATTATTATTATTATGTTCTATTTCATTTAATCACAGTACAATATTTTAGTGAGAAAGGTGACTTCTTGAGCATCAGTGCTCAAAATTGTAAAACAATTCTAACTAGGCTTTTACTTACAATACATTATTTCATAGATACATGGGTTAATATTAATCTGAAAATTTCTTATAATTTCTTTAGAGTTTTTTAAATGAAGAGTTTAATTTTTTAAAATGTTTTCTAAGCCTAGAAATCCTTACTGCTTGCTTTTTGTTTTTTCTCTTTCACATTTTTTTGGCTCTTCAGCTATTGTGATTCATCATTTCATTGGAACAGACACCTGCTGTGTTTTTATGAGTGATTACTGTGTTAAAGTTAACTTGGCAGATTTTTTTTTTATAATTCTCTCTTTTGACATCATGTTTATGCAGTGAGTTTTCGCTGTGACTGAAGTGGAAATTGTTGGGATATGGATATCAGAAGTTAATATAACTTTTTCCTTTGCAGGTTTCCAAGCAAGAACAGAAGAAGATGGATGTGGCTGATGGAGGAACAGTTGAGACTTCCTCCCGTTATAGCGGGGCACCGGACAGTGGAATTGGCAGCGACAGTGTTAAGATCAGAATCATCCAGATCGAGCAGCACAGCGGCACCAGCCAGCACCGCATTGCCCGTCCTTCCCGCCAGTCCTCCATCGTGAAGAATCTCAACTTCATTCCCTTTGACATTTTTGTGACAGCAAGTCGAATCTCACTGATGACGTACTCATGCACTGCCTCACCTAAATCAAAATCAGCACAAGATCAGAAAGATGGTGAGAAGATAAGTAAAAGCTCCTTGAACCTTCCAGAAACAGACTCAGGCAGCAGCCATGATACCAAGAAGCCCAGTCAGCCGTGCATCTCTTCTGTTACAGCAGACGACCTTTTGAACAGTAACCCTCCCCTGTCTGCTGGGAGAAAACCCGGTCTTCTGTCACTGGAAAGTCTGCACGCTTCCACGAGATCATCTGCTCGACAAGCCCTGGGCATAACTATTGTGCGGCAGCCTGGGCGCAGGGGAGCTGGGGACATCGAGCTACAGCCATTTCTCTACCTGGTTGTGTCACAGCCCTCTGTGCTCCTCAGCTGCCACCACAGAAAGCAAAAAGTAGAAATATCAGTGTTCGACGCTGGCCTTAAAGGAGTCGCTCCAGACTACAAGTGTACAGGTAAGAGCATTTAACATCCCCAGTCCTGGTTATAACTGTGAAAATGATAGCACGTCTCAAAGTTACAGAGGGTGGTGGAAAACAGCTGAGAGAACTTCAGGACATCTTTAAATATCAATCGCAAAATATACATATTTTTAGGATTATACGTCACAGCTGAATCAAGTTAAGTGTGTAAAATGTTTGAAATTAATTAAGATCTAACCTTTTACAACCAGTTCTTCCTGTTTCTTAGTATTGCTTTCTCATTACCAGATTGTGACAGGGATTGATGTATTGTTGTAACTTCTCAAAGTTTTCCAAGGAAGTAAAAGTTGTAAGCCAAGGTAATTTCATAAAGGGCATTTTTTATGACTGAATGTCATAATATTTTCCTATACCAGCCTACCAATAAGATGTAAAGATAAACACTGTAGAATCACCTGGTGTTTTGGACCTAAGCTGTAAAAAAAATAAAGTGATCTTTCAAACAGCATCAAGTGATGTCATGTATTTTAATTTTTCATTCAATTGATCAAATTCCATCTCTTAAAAATGCCTTTTTTTAACTCCATATGCAAAGTTTATAATGAAAGACGTCAAAATAGCTGTTCAGTAGAAAATATTCTGAAATATTCTTTTTTTGCCTTATCTGTACTGCTGAAGAGAGAAACCAAATGATTGCAATTCATTTATCTAGCAGTCAGTACAGGATATCATGATTTAATGAGATATATCATTATGGGGTGTTATCCCAAAAAGTGTAAATGAGTATGCAGAGTTCCAGGTGAACATACAGCCAGGATGATACAGGGTTTCAAATTATTTTCTGAATGAGAGCTGTAGGTATTGATAATTTTCCCTTGACAGTATTCCCAGCACAGCAGTTGTGAAAAGTAGTATACTTTTCTGTGCAGCTTTACCAAATCTTTGCTGAATAAGATTGTATCTTTTGAAAATTAGCATTAAAATGATGTGTTTATGCAAAAGACTAAAAATGCAATCTTAACTGTTCTAAGAAATCTCAATTGTAGTGGAACTTTTAAGAAGGATTAAACAGTGAAAAAGATTAGGCAGTGGAAGAGAAGATACTTAACACAGGGAGATTTGTTCTCTGCTACATTTTATTAATCCTTCTTCTGTTTTCATCTTTCTCTGCTGTTCCTGTTCCATCCTGCCCTGAATAAAACACATTTGTGTCATGAATTTGATTTACTCCAGATTCTCAAGTGTATTTCTTACATACTATGTAAAATGTGGTCATTGCAGCAATTAATGTACAGAATTCACAAAGCAAAGCTTGATGGAAGGTTGGAGTAGGTCTAAGATCACATCTTCATTAAGTTAGTGCTTTGGAAAGATGCAACAGGACTTCTTCATTTCTCATGTCTGAGGCATTCAAGCGTGTCCTTGGTACAAGCTGCCACCGCCAATGAACTGGGCAAAGTTCTGTCCATTCTACTTCTACAATTAACTCCTGAAGTCTTTCACCACCTTCATGTCTATGGCAGCAATTCTACAAAACACAAGCTGTAATAAAGTCTTTTATAAATTGAAAGTGCATCAGAGAGCACAGAAGCATGGCAAGAAGTCTAAATAATAAAAGTAGTAGGAACATACAGCGACCACAGGTCCACAGTGACCACAGGTTGCTCAATTGAGAGACCAAAGATTAGCCATACAGGGGTCTTACCTTGGCTTTATGTTTTCATATCAGGCAAATGTAAAAAATTGTGGAGGTAGGACTCAGACATTATGTGAAGGCAGATGTCCTGGTCTCATCCTTCTGCCTTTGTGGGCAGTAAATAAGAACCTTCCTCATGTATCACTCAGAATCCTGTACTTGCTGCCAAAGCAGTAGCACGCTTTTCAAAAAAGTTTGAGAGGTGGGTGCCAAAGTGCTAGTACCTAAAAATACCATCCTAAATGTATTAATAAGTTAATGAAATTTAGGCACACTTCAAGTTACAGACTAATTCACTCAGCAAAAGAAACAGTATAAAGTTTTCTATTGCCTCTTGTTTAGGAAGACCTACTGTGCTGGTAATTGCATCTTTTAGGATTAATGCTGTCATACCGCTAGAGTAACTTGTTAGTTTTGGAAATTTCTATTTTTCATTTCTAACATGTATTAGAGGGAAAATAGCCATGAACTGTGTATTTGTGTACATATTATAAGCATTCTATATATTGCATATCATATAATACAGAATAAGGAGCTCTTTGGGGCATTTTTTGTGCTGCTGTGGTTGATTTCATCGATCACACCAACTTTTCTTGATATTATGACTATTTGCTGACAGTTTTGTCTGAAAGAGATGTATTGTCCATATGAAGAACAATATAAAGTTTATTTGAAAGAACCAAGTTAGTGTCTCTCCTTCTCTACAACACACATGCACTATATTCCTATATTTCTCCGTGTATCAAGGACTGGAGAGTGGGGAAAAGGCATAAATGATGTTTAAATTGCAGTGAATGTTGCTAAATCATATTTCCAGTTAGCCTCTCTAGAAGACTGCTCTTGTATGTATACATATGCATGCAACTAACTATTGTCTAACATAGAATGGGGAAGAGAATATAAGCTAAATTTAAAAGATATATTTTAACTGGGCTGTAAGAACTTGAAAACAAAACAAAAAAACAACCAACCAAATCAGAGACCTAATGAAAATAATATTGTGTGCTTCCCATCCTATGGTGGAGATAGGCAACAGCGCAGCAGCAGCTCAGAAATTCAGGCCTATAACATTGCAAATTTTGATCATAGCCTACAAATTGAGACTTGTCTGAGCAAAAGTAAAATTACATTGTTATAAAGTTTTTTGGTAATCCTATGGGGGTCTTTTCTCATTACTTAAACTAATATGCGTAAACTTACGTAGTTAAACTATATATGAAATATTTACATTACATTCAAAAAATGCTAATAAAATCTCCCCCACTTAAAATCATTCTATGTATTCTATGCATTCTACAGCATATACACTGAATAAGAGTATTTTAGGAATGTTTTAAAATACTTGGAAAAATTGTTTCTATCAGTTTTAGTGTGAAATTCTGAAGACTTGAATACTGTTCGTTCAACAGCCATGGATTCAGGTCTTGTGAAATACTGTGCCACTTCTTACAGCTTTTATAAAAGGAAACAACCCTCAAATTTTTGCAAAGCAGAAGCAAATGCAGAATTCTGTTGAGAAATTAGGAAGGTTTTAGTTTTTGGTTGACATAAGTTCCACAAAAAAAACTTTAGGGTAAAAAAAACCTGGTGATAGTCTGGATCAGTTGTGCTTTTCATACCTCACCTTCCAATAATCTACATCTAAGAATTATGTTGTTTAGCTGTAAGTCAACAAAGATTTTCTAGACTGTAGAAATGCTTCTAGTAGGTAGTTTGATGACGGTCTGTTTTATCAACCTTTGTATAAAACAGGGAAATTATCCTTTAAATTGTACCAACATGACTTTTAAAGAGAATAATAGTTTGTCCTGGGCTGGTGACAGAATTAAGGGTTACTGCTTCATGATGGTTTACTGCTTTGAACATTACGTAGAAATGAAGATTTTATACTGTTATGAAGCCATATGTATTTTATTTGGGACAAGGGTTTTGTTATTAGTTTTGAATAGAGCATAAAATTCACAATCTTGCACATTAAAATATCACTCCCTTTTGTGAGACAGAGCATTGCACAGTGGCTGAAACACCAAATTTCATTCAAAGAACTTGGCTCCTCTGACACTAGCTGTGTTATTTATTTTTAGCTTAATTTCTGAAATGTGAAAGAAATAAGAACTTAAGAATTAATTAGGAGGAAATAGGCTATTTAAAAGTTCAGCATTCTTAGTTTATTAATTAGCAGTCAGTAGCAGCAAATTTCCATCAGACCAGTCTCTCTATGTGGGAGCATTTGCCTGCCTGGGAGCTAAAGACCCAATGGTTGTGCTTCCTCACTCTTCTCTACGACCACGTCCACTGGCAAGTCAATTTGTAG
Organism: Chloropsis cyanopogon; assembly: GCA_013400585.1. Classification (NCBI taxonomy): domain Eukaryota; kingdom Metazoa; phylum Chordata; class Aves; order Passeriformes; family Irenidae; genus Chloropsis; species Chloropsis cyanopogon. The sequence continues at coordinate 35,052 of WEZZ01007028.1, read as the reverse complement.
AAGGAGACTTATTAGGTTGTTGAAATGTTAACTCAGTTTTATTATGGTTGTGCTAAGCTGCTTCATTTGTGTTTCGTAATTACGCAGCTTGATTGCAGTTATGCTACTGCAAGGTACAGGAACTTGAAATCAAAGTAAATAAATTAATGGAATAAATTTTAACTCCTTAATAAGTGGCACTAAAAAGACTAGTTGCTCCTTGAGTTTACTTGTGAGATTCTGAAAAATAGACTGAAAGATACTGTAAAATGACCCTTTTTTACTAAATGCTCATCCTATGTTTAACCAAAAGGCATCTGCTAACTGTTAGTTTTTACTAACAGAGTTTTGGCCGTTTTTACTTAAATAAAAGTGGGTGCAATTGTTTTTAATGTAATCTCATAAGCTGCTTTTATAAATATTTTTTTTAAATCTTTATTTGCTTTGTTTCAGGTAATGTAATCCAGATACAAAATTGCCTCATTTCCTGACCACTGTGCTCTGGGCATTTTTGAAAAATCTTTTTTCTATTTGTTTGTTTGTTTATTTTCAAAGAGGAGGTTGTGGTGCTTGGTTGTTTCAAGGGAGAGAAATTTCTCAGTAAATATCTGTTATGCATGGAATTTCTTCAACTTCCGCCAGCGACTCATTTGTAAAAAACAGTCATTGTGAGGCCATCCAGAATTATTCTTGATTTTTATTTTATTTTATTTGACACCCACGCCTTTGATGGCAGGGGGTCCATGAAGAGCAGATGCAGTAGCTAAGACCACATGTAACCTCTGATCTAATGGAAAGCTTTTTCCAGGCTTTTGCATGAAAAGCAGCACAGGCTGGCTCTGGCAGGCAGCCTGATTCACTGCCTCTCTGTCAGGCTGTGCTTCCTACATGGCAGAGAGAGGATTCAAGGCTGTTTCCTAGCATGGCATTGAGTTCTGCTGGAGTGTCACCTGTTCCCCTCTGGGTATATTTATTGTCTAGTACATCTGCAGTTATGGGTTGGGGGGAGCAGTGCAGCCCCCACCCATAAAGCCAAATTAGCCTGGGAATGTGCATTCCTCAGGTTACTGTAAGTGCTCACTTTTGAGCTTCCTGACACAGCACTTGAGAGTATGCTAGCAGAAATGTTTTTCCACTTGTGTTCTTTAAATTCCAGTGGAAACCGTTTTGAAAATAAGACAAAACATTCCACTTCAGAGTTTCAAATGCAGAGATGATGGCAGCATCATACTGGCTTTTAAAATTGACTGCAGACCAAAATATGATTCATCCATTGAAATAAAAGCACATTGCACTGCTCGTTGGGGCTGGGTAGCGTTCCAGCGGAGCAGGGCCAGCTGCCGTCCTGCACACGCGCTCGGTAGCCCTGTCCCCTGCCTGGGGCTGACGGGACTCTGGGGCCCTGAGCTCCCCCCATTAAAGCCTCCCAGGGGCTCTTCTCCCTTAGGCTGGCCTGGCTGTCAGCTACAAAGAGGAACAAAGAGACATTTTGGAGAATGAACATCTTCAAGATGCGAAATTTCTCCTGCCTTCCTCGTTTCCTTTCCCCTTAGTCCCTGTTCTCTTCATAAGTCTGGGGCTTGGTGTCTGCTGTTAACAGAAGACCAAGGGGATAGCAGTGAAATCAAAAGCTTGCAAATCCAAATCAAGTTTAGGAAGATATTTCATGAAGTGAAGTTTGGAGCTGAGGTCTGGATCTCAGCAAGGCTAGAGGTGGCTTTGGATGTTTGGTTGAATTTTTTTAATTTTTATTTTTTATTTTAGAGGGGAGGGAGGAAGGTAAATGTGGATCTGTTGAAGGCTTCAGATTCTCAGTCTTACAGATTTTAAATTACAGTCTTGTGATTTAAAGTTTTGTCAATCTGTGATAGTTGTCTCACCATTTTTCTTTTGCTGCCACAGACAAATTTTTCCCATGGTGTAGAGGATAAAATTTCTGGCCATCTTCACTGCTCCTCGCTTCTCAATCCTTTCTTTTCTCTATCTTGGCTTGCTATGGAGTAATTCTAGCCTCTCCTTTTACTTATATATGCATCCCCTGGGTTTTCTCCAGCATTTTCTTTATACAAATAACTGCAAATTTTAGTGTTGATTTTTGGGAGAATCATAGAAAATGGAAATGGAAATGACCTATTATAATACATTATTCAGAACCAGTTCCCTGCTGATGCATAATTGTTCCCAATTGTATATTTTATAGTGTTCTGTCAAGTGTATTTTTAAACATTCTGAAAGCATCCATCATTTCTTTTAAGAGACAAGAGTCCTTTTTCTATTAGCTCTTCTCGTCATGAATTCCTCACTTTTCATTCTAAAATTCCTTTTTTTCATTCAATTGCTTCTCTGTTTCCTGTGCTTTGGGCATAGGGATTGATTCACCGATATTGCTTTATTCCTTTCCTGATTCTTGAGCCTATGAAAACCCATGTGCTGTTTTCTACCACAGCAGATATTTTAATAGGGATACACATCTTTTGGTTGTTTGACCCTTGAGATATATATTTGTCTTACCCTCCTACATTTTATTTGGAACTCTCCTCAAGTTTTTGATATACACAAGCATAATCAATTTTGAAACCTGTGGGTTTTAGCTTTCTTACCATTACATAAAAACTTAAAACTGGCATATTTGGCTGGACAGCCAAGTCTGTTATCCAGGTTCCAAATTAACTCTATGCCACGGGCTTAGAAGCACTCAAGCTGGCTCTTTGCATGGCCCTTAGATGTTACTACCTCTGACGCAAAATTGTCAATGCAATACTCCTGCTTCCAAAATTAGGTCAGTTTCACTTGAACTTAAAAAATGCTTGAACTCAGTAAGACCAGTGCTGGGTTAAAAGTAATATATTTTGTTGGACTTGTGCGTTGAGGTTTCTTCGTGTTGTGTTCCTAATATGTAAATTTTGGAGTCCTTATAATTCACATGTCCCAGTCCTGCAGTGCCTCAGGTGATGAAGAGATGAAAGTGCTGCACTCCTTGGAGATGTGAGAGAGCAAAACAATCTCCTGAGAGTCCTGTGGTTGCTTTATTTTTTGGTTCTGTTCTTAAGTGCTGCAGTTCCCAGTAGCCTGAGGGCAGTTTGTATAGTTAATGAAATATGTCATGCAGGGGTTTTCTGCTATGTAAGGTCTTTTCATCAGAGATAGTTTCAGCTTGAGAGAGCTACAACTTTGAAATAATTATTAGGTATTTAATAACGTAAACACATCTTAGGATAATAAGGCTACCTGTAAGTGTATTTTACAAAAGAAGTGTTCAGCTAAATGTGGTGGATTTTCTGAAAAGCTGGGGGAAGATACAGGTTGCTATATACAATATGTGATGATATCTTCCAGAAACGAGACAAAATAATTACATATTGCAATGTTTTGTGCTATATTGGTGCACCTAAATGTTTATATTAACACTTACAGTGGAATGGTAATTTAGAGATTAATTTAATCAATTCACTGATGTTCATTGAGCAATATTCAGTCATTTTTACAATGCTTTATGCTATACATTCTGAAAAACATTAGAATGTTAGCCGTTTATAATGATCTACCAGCACAAAATAAGATATTATTTTATAAATCCAACTCAGAGATAACATCCTTGTTCAGAACAGCTACAAATCTGTGTTTTGGAAAAAATGTGTACCTTGGTGGTAAAGAGGATGATGATGATGATGAGTAACAGTAGTAGTAGTAGTAGGAGTAGTAGTAGTAGTAGTAGTATTTTCAGTATACTAGAAAAATGCCAGACACATATTCCCTAAAACAGTTACTACAGAAAAGGGAGTGTGTCACACCACTCTGGTTATTGTAATTAAAAGAAAAGGGCTAAAAATCATAAAAATGTAGAAATTCTCATGGAAAATATACAAATCTGTTGTATGCAGTGACAGCTTTTAAATAACTGTTGAGAGCTGACTTTATAAATGTGTAGCAGGAATAGAGGGAAGAAAAGGCTGTAATGTATATGCCATACAGTACAAATACTGCTGTAAAGTCATTGCTTGAAAATTGATCAAATAAAAACAAAAGAATGTGCTAACTTTTGATCTTTTCCATATAGATCCAAAGTCATGATCAATTGGTTTCAGTAGGTTCTTTGAAATCACATAAGGGTTCATATGTGCCAAGTTTTATATGAATCACATGATAAGGTCAAGAAACACAAATTCCGAAGCTGGCTTTATATACCCAGTCCACATATGACTGTGATACCACAATACCATATGTTGACT
>WEZZ01007028.1:15777-30763 GCA_013400585.1 Chloropsis cyanopogon | reverse complement strand
CATATGTTGACTATAACAGTGAGTATGTAAATCCTGTTCCTGAAAGGAATTAATTCAGTAAAACTCAAAGCAATTATAGCAGTTTTTAACTCACTGAAAAGGAGAGAATAACTTCAAGAAAATCTCCTTAAGCTGAGGATGAGACAGACATTGAATAATTAACATAGCAGACTCAATAATAAACAATGACTGATTATTTATAATTTAAAATCATAATGCCAGAATAGAGAAAGCTCATAATGAAGGTCACGAGTCCCTAAAGATTAAAAAGCCTTTTTACCCAACTGTTTTTGCTATGTGTGACACATGGAAAATAAAGACAAGAATAGGCCTGTGATGGATTTAATTTTAATGTACTTCTGTAGTATTACAGGCTGAGCAAAGGAAAGCCATTCAAGGTGGTACCCAAGAATAGCTACTGATTAGCTATTGAGTGAAGCTGCAAAGGGAATGATACAACTGCACTGTTGTCATGGTCTTTCCTGAGCTCTCATAGCATTCTGGTTTTTTTGCCTTTATAATTTACCTTTCCACTTTTATTTTCTCTACCGAGCAATGGCATACAATCTAGTAGCAGGGTTTGAGCATGGATTCTCTTGTAAGGAGTCCTGAGGTGTCATTACTTAATCATTAATTAATGCTGAAGTTGTGTGCTATTTACAGTCATCTCATTTTATTGATATATTTTACTCATATATTACTTGGTATTTTTGCGTGTTTTCTAAATTTTTTGTAATTTGGGCTTTGTAATCTTGCCCATGAGTGCATGCATTATTCTACACATGCATCTGTCTGGAGGTGCAAGTGCTATCTAAACCAGTTTCATTAGGTATAATATTTACCATGTTACATTTAAAACTCTTTAATTTTTTCCAGTCAATTTTGTGTGTAGCATTTGTAACATGTCATATTCTTGGAATATGATTAATGACTATGATGATTATCATCTGTAGATCCTGGAAAGACTCTACCAGAAGCTCTGGATTATTGCAAGATTTGGTTGCAGACAGTAGCAGGAGAAGTAGATGCCAAAAGTGGTATTCCACCTCCACTTATCACTGTGCAAATTAAAGACTTCCTTAATGGACCAGGTAAGTGCTGCACTTTAATCTTTCTTTTCTAACGTAATCTGTTTGTAGATATGCACACATAGACACAGGATGGGGCCCTGAACAACCTGGTCTAGTGGAAGGTGTCCCTTCCCATGGCAGGGGAGTTTGAAGATCAGCATTAAGGTGCCTTTCAGCCCTGATTATTCTATGACTCAATGATATCAGATAATCCAAAATGTATTTTATTCCTTGCTCATGAATGTGAAATTTTCCTCCGGCAATTACCCTGAATAAAAGTGAAAACTGGGAAATAGACCAGTCATTGGTTTAGGGTTTAACTATTAATTTTCTTCCCACAGTAAGTTTAGAAAGGCTGAATTTGTCATATTTCCAGTAGAATGAAGCCTACCTGCCTCTAGACCTAGAAAATTGAAATGTTATTGCAGTTGTGTTTAGAAAAGATGACTTTTATAATGTTTCTGAAGATTTTTCTAAGCCATCTTCTCTTGGGTTCTTTGAAATCTGGATACCTGGCGCTGGAATTTCCAATCACCCAAAGTGCTGATATTGTAAAATTTAAAAATTAGTGATATAGTGTTTCTTTAATTAATGTAAGTGGTGTAGTGAAATGTAGAGTGGTGGGGTGTAGTGTTAGCATTTACATAACATAATGTGAAGTTCCACTCTAGAGCATCAGAAATTCTTGCAAATTGCATTCTCTATTTTGTGAAGTATGTATTTATAGCTGCATTACAATGAAGAATAATTTAGGTTATAGTTAAAGTTAGAAAATACATTGTAACTGTTTTCTCATATGCATATTCCTTATAGCTTGTTGAATTATTTAACTTATTTTTTTATCCTGAATATCCTTACTTCACACAGGCCAGAGTGAGCTGTTATCAGTCATTTAGTGAGGAGCTCTTGAGTATGGGATTTTCCTGTTCATTGAGTTACCTGTTCATACAGTCTTACAGCACACTATCTAATCCTGGATCTGCAGCAGAATTACCTTTGTATGCCTTACAGATGTAGCATCTGAGCACTACAGAAATACAAATTTACCTGCACAACGTTCACATGGATGATGGAATACTATGCCCTTGCCGTTTCACAGAAGACAACTGGGGCACAGAGACATTAAATGTTTTCTCATTTTATTAAGGTTATCAATTCAAAACACACAATTTAGTTTTCCAAAGTACTTGAAAATATAGAATTTGATGAGGGAAACACAGCTCATATTGTCTTTGGGTGAAGCAGTAATCATTTCTGAGTATCAGAGCTGTCTTGATTTGAAAGACAGTTATCCGCCAAGGAAGGCAGGAGCCCTCCCCCACCCCGAAATGGAAAATATAAACTTCCTCCCTCCAAAGTACCACAATTCTGAAATTATGGGACTCTCAGGTAGAAGTATGGGAATAGGAACAACCTTTGTTTACTAGGAAAGCTAAACAAACAAACAAACAAGAAAACCCAAATGCAATAGTATAAAAGAAAAGAAAGAAAACCTGACAGAGTCAGAGTACAACCTGACACCCCGTGGGTCAGGGTGTTGGCAGCAGTCCCTATTGAATGGTGGCTACAGTCCTCCCAGAGTGACAGATGTAGCTCCACTGAAGCAGGGATCCTGAAGAAAATGTAGTTGCCTCTGCAGGTCTGGTAGTGGTGCAGACGGGCCTGGTCCTCCTCCGGGAATCCAACAGAGAAGAGGCTGCTCCTCTGGGAATCCAGTGGAGAGGGCTGCCTTGGTGTCCCAAAAAACTCAGGTTGTATTCAGTTTGAAATGCTTGGAATGCTGCCCTGGGGCGGAGCTTTTCTCAATGGCCTATTAGCAGAAGATATTTCCCAGAATAGGCATTGGTTCGTGAGAGATAAGCAAACTGCTCAACTATCAGACAATAGCTTCTGGGCGGAGCTCTTCTCAATAGCCCATTAAGATAAGATAGGGCAGAGGCAGGAGAGGCTTTTGGTTACATCCTGCCTTACAACCTTTTACAAAAAGATGGTAAAAAGAATACACTTCAAAACCTAGGACAAGAGCCCAAGACACAAACTGAGTAACCAGTGAATGAGACACACATATTTGACCCCTGACTATAAATACTGTCGTTAAGTAGCTTGAAAAAATGGTTTTTTGCACAGAGGCAGAAGTTTCAAGGAAACAATAGAATATGTGAACAACCTCATCATTGCCTCTTTTTTTTTGTTTCCCCTTCTGTCTAAAGACATCATTTCAGGGAAGACTTTTAAAACCACTTGACAATGCAGAGCTTTTGTTATATTGATCCATATTTGGGTACATTAATAGGCCTTTGAATTTTCAGGCCTACTGCATGTTCTGCTACCATTTGAGGAAAAAAACACAGTTAATTGATAGTAATGGTGGCTTTTCATTCTAATCAGGAAGAGCACAAGAGGAGTTAAGATACCTACTCTCAGGGACCTTTTGATTGCTGCTGCCAGAATGGTTTTCTTTTATCCTTCTGCCCCCAGTTCTTATATGTCCTCTGTCCCCACATTTGTCAGATTTCCATATTCCCAGACCCTTCGTTTGTGCATTCCACTTCTCTCAAGGTTCTCACTGTAGCTTCCTGGCACAGCCATTATATTTCATTTATTGCACACCTGAGGGTGTTTCCCTGATGCTGTCCTGTCAGTAGGACAGATTCCTAGCAAACATGGAAGTTGGCACCAGCTTGCAAAGTATATATTCACAAATAGTGTAAGTGTTCACCCCAACCTCACCAGTTCAGTTGTATCTTGCATTAGTGTTAAATCTCTCCCCTCCATAGTGTTTTGCTGAATAGGGAATGGGAAAACCATAAATTAATGCATCATAATCTTCAATCTATTTATTCTTGCAAAGTATTTAAAACTTCAGAGATTTCTTCCAGGATCTATTCTTAGCCAAAAGGCTTTTTTTCATCATCTTTTTGCTGCTAATTGGAACTATCATTACACATGACTCAACAGTAATTTCTCTGAATTTTAATGGAGTGTTTGCCAGTGTAGTACAACAAAACAGCTCCACTGTCCCTTACAGATTTTTCTAACCTCAGCTGTTACCACTATGAGATCCTCTTCAAATAAACTAACCTTTACCAAGAAGCCTTCCTTGGGGGATGGAAGTTTCATTGGATGAGTAATGGAAGGCTCATTCTGCATGTGATTGCGTCAGAACAGCACATGCAGAGAGTTACAAGAGCCTGACAGCTCCTCAGCAGGCTACTGGAAAATGAGTTACTAACTCCCCTGCGGGACAAGAAGTCCCCGAACCACAGCTTCTTCCAGGGTGAGGTAGCTTGGCCGTCAGCAGGCCTGGAGAAAGTGTTACACCACCAGATCCTAGCTCAGCTGGCGGTTGTTCTTTGAGGACAGGAACCACAGCAAAACTCCCAAGAGCTCTTGCAAGGTCAACAAACAGTATGTGTGGTGGGAGACAGCTTAGCTAATAAATTGAATAAATAAAGGCACCGAAGGGAGACAGCTTAGCTAATAAATTGATTAAATAAAGGCACCACTGGAGTAGAGTTATGTTGCAGGCCTTGAAGGCTATTCTTTTTTGGTCAATATTTGGCAAAGAATGCTGCTACTAAGTGACCTATTTTCTAATGACATAGTGTGTGTTTCATAGTCATTTATGCTTATATGGTTTATAACTGCAGTAAGTAAATCACTGAAATGTATTGAATGTACTGGTAGGTGCTGCCTGTTGGTTACAGATGATCAACTGTTCTGAAAAGTCAGCACATTTTTGAAAGCTGTGCCTATGCAGACAAAAATATGTACGGGATAACTGTACAGTTTTCTGTCTCAATTTTAAGTATTCAGAGTTCAGTGATTTAATTGTAATACCCTTTTTCTTTCAAAATACATTGTTGGTGTGCTGAGGTTAAATTTCAAATATAAGAATCAAACATGCCTATATTTTATAATGCAAAATACTATCAAGCAGTTAACAGAAGAAAATCTGCAAGTGGTTCCCAGTGTTTGCTGTGTTAGATAAAACCAGTACTCCTTGCAAATAGTTTGTCAGCTGAAGTAGATAAGTAGATGGTGTTCCACAGAAAAATCGTATGGTTTCACCACACAGGAAACCAGGTTGTCAGTCTATATTAGCTTGGAGATCAAAAAACTACAGCAAGTAGCTAAACTTGGAAACCACTAATTAAATGAGAATAACAGGATACATTAATGCACTTCTTGCCACATGAGTTGATTATTTTGTACATTTTTGGCAACTAAAGAAAAACTATATTTCTTCCAGATTTAAGGTAATAGGATACTAGGAGAAATAAGCATTCATCATCAGGCCTGTGGGAACAGACCTCAACTTTAACCCCACAATGTATTAAAGGACTATTCTTTCTCTTTTTTACAGGAACTAATTATTTAGAATTTTTAAAATTCCATTTTCATCACTTTACGTGACCCTCTAACTTTTATATTCAGTTGGTTACTGGATTGTACATCTAATTTTTGTCTAATACATAAAAGTGAACTATTTATTGCTTCAGTATTAGAAAAAATTCATTATGTGAGGAACAAATATGACCATCTTGTTTTAATAGGTTTTGAAAAATTACCGTCTTTACCTTCTAGTCCACCTTCTGGATTTTTTTAATCACCTTTCTTACCTATAAAAGCTGTTTTTGATGTAGTCTTTCTGGATGCAAATTATGCAAGAGCATGTTTTTGAAGTACAGCTTCATAAAAATTGCCTTTAAATACTTATACACGCAAAATATGGATGCTTTATACTGAAGCCCTCTTTCCACAGTAGTTTCTTGGGAAGGCATTGGGTTAGATGTGAAGTAATGGAGGTCCTTGATAATTCACTTTTATAAATAATTTCTGCTGAAGACAGAAATGTTGTGTCCCACTGAAAGATAAAGTGAGAACTGAGGAACTGGTGGATTTCTCTTTCATGCAGTCCCTCCACACATGATTTGGGGACCACGAGGGGCACAGTAGGGGATTTTGGCTTAGGTATAAGAAATAATAATCAGAACTGCACCATGGCACTCTGTCCAGCCTTTTTTCCCCACTGTTTGCAGAGGCAACAATTGTATCCATTACCAAGGTCAGTGGTTTGGAGAAACCTGGAAAATAGCAGCTACCAGAAACCCTCTAGAATAATATCTCCAGCGGGTGATAGATTAGTTGGAACAAATTGGAACCATTGCACTTCAGCAATCCTGGTTTCTTTCAAGCTGTTTTAAAAATGTCGTCATTTTAATACAGAATATCAGCCCTGCGGAACAGTCCACAGCAGGTTAATTTGAATCATATGATGTATCACTGCCCTCAGCTGACATGAGCTCCGTTCCATGTGTGAAGCCATAATAAATCCATTCCCAACCGAGGCAAATTCCCTGTGAGAAGGTGAACTAATCCAGGCCTCACACTGGCATGTTAGCCCTCCGTAATTGAAAGCAGGGCCACCTGTTCCCAGCACAGTTAGCCTATAGAGAGAAAATTAGCATTAGATCAGATACTTAATATATTGAAAAATCATTCATACTACTTGCAAGTTCAGCTGTGGGCTGCTTAGCATGACATCATATATAAACCTAGGAATGTGCCCACTTGATCCCAGTTTAACAGTTTTGTTAACCATGGTGTTTGTTAACTTTGAAAGGAGAATTTTTTGATTTAATGAGAGCTGACACGTGAGAAGGGGAACTAGCCAGGGTGCAGACTTTTCTAATTAACTCTGGGTCATTTGCAAAACTTTTGAGCTTTCTAGTAGGGCTTTTTTTCCCTTTGCTCTTTTACAAACAAGTTTTTAAAGCCTTGACACTGTAGCCATGAAATTATATTTACTTGATTAAAAGGGCAAAGAGAAATATTCCAAACAGGTGTACCAGCCTGTAGGTATTGCTTTGGACTTGACACATCTATTGTCTGTAATATCAGTGTAATAATGAGTTAAATCATCAAAGTACCTTTCTAAAAAACAGTGTCTACAACACTTACTTTAAATTTAGTTTTTTATACGCTTAAGTACAGAAAATAAAAGCTGGAGCCACATGGATAAGTTGAAAAATATTTTCTTATAATATTTTTCAATGTATTGGCATTCTTTTAACACTAATTTCAAACATTTGCTCCATTTTCTGAAATCTTTTTTTTTTTTTTCTCCCATGTGTGTCTTAATATAGATGTATTATTCAGCAGCTAAGCAGAAAATAGAGAGTTAGTATTTATGGGTTCTTTTCTTTTCCACAAACGTGCTCCATGACCTCCGTAACAATTTATTTCATCTCACTGTATTGTGCTTCATCTTCCCTGACTCTCTGTTGAGAGAGTTAATGTTTCCCTTAGCCAGGGTTTTCCTTTCATGATAGTGCCTCCCGATGCCCCCATTATAATTTTTGGCCTCACCACCCAGCCCTTGGCTCACTCCTGTATTGTACTGAGCTGTATTTGGTAGCTGCACAGTTGCTTAATTTCGGTCATCATCTACTGAATATCAGTAGCCCTCCATTGTTTATTAATGGTATCTTTGGGCTTCTTGACCTACAACAATTTATCTTGGTTTACTTGTGACTGTTTTTAAAAAATTAATAGAATTGAATTACTCTGAGCCTTGTCTGAGATCTCAAAGCTGGGCACTGGCTAGCTGGAGCTGTTCATGTCTAAGTGTCACCTTCACCTAGTGTCAGTGACACATGGGTCATGGAAGAAGTTGTTCCCGCTGGGGAGCACCCGGCACGGCTCAGGTTCCCTGGTTAAGCTCCCTGAAGGCTCCAGTTTGCCATATTGGCCTTGGAGAGCTGCTTCTGTGGGGCTGCAGCACACAGACAGCAGTAGGTAGAAATACTGAGCAGTGACTACCAGTCTCTTCTAGACTAACTGGCATCTGTCTCACTGAAACAGAATGCAAGATGGACTGCAGATGGCCTCTGAAGCTGTGTCTCAAGTTTCTTCCTCGTTTTCCCTTGATCCAAATTGGGAATGATGAATTAGAGGATAAAAACCAATTAGTTTGGATTCTTCTTGCTTTTCAATTTCTCTTAATTTGTATCTCTTTTGATGCTTGACCAGACATTGAGAACAGTACAACTGGTCTTTTCTTTACATGTCTCTTTCCTATTTTTATAAATTTAATTTTTGCAATTCAGTCATTACCCTTTTACTGAAGGGCCACCCTGACTCCAAATCAGAATCAGGGCTCAAGATTACCTTTACCTTCCTCATATTTCCTCTGTTTAAAGTCCCTACATCAGGATGAGTGGCTAAGGGAGAAAGAATATCACTGTTGCCATCATCTGCTCCTCTCCTGTTTAGGACTAGGAAATTAAATCATCTTAAGAGTTTAAAATAAATAGTAGTTTTTTCTATAGAAGTACTGTATATTAAGAAGTTTAATTTTATAACCTTTTTGGGGAAGGGGAGAACGAGATACATGTCCAACCTCAAGGAGAAAGACCTGGCCTTTTCTGTTTTAGCTGTGAGAAGTAAAAGGTCCACTGCTGAATAAGGGTTATGGAAAATTAATCAATTCTTAGAAAATGGCATATTTTTCTCTGTCACATTTCAACATTTCTTGGTCTTTGAAAAGATCCCAGTCTTACAAATGATAGAATCATTAAGCTTGACAAAGACCTCCAACATCATCAAGTCCAATCTCTGACCTAGCACTGCCACGACAACTAAATCATAGCAGTAAGTGCCATGTCCAGTCATTTCTTGAATACTTCAAGGGATGGTGACTGTACCACCTTTCTGGGCAGCCCATTCCAATGCCTGACCACCCTTTCAGGAGAAAAAGTCTTTCTGAACTGGACTTCCACTAGCACAGTTTGAGGCCATTTCCTCTTGTCCTGTCGCTGGTTGCCTGGTAGAAGAGGCCACTCCCCACCTGGCTCCAGTCTCCTTTCAGGAAGTTGTAGAGACCAGTAAGGTCCCCCTTGAGCCTCCTTTTCTCCAGGCTAAACAACCCCAGCTCCCTCAGCTGTTGTTCATAAGATTTACTCTCCAGGCCCTTCACCAGCTTTACTGCCCTTCTCTGGGCACTCTCCAGCACCTCAATGTCCTTTGGCTAGTGAGGGGCTCAGAACTGGCCACAGCACTTGAGATGTGGCCTCACCAGTGCCCAGTGCTGGGGACAGTTGCTGCTCTGGTCTTGCTGGCCACACTCGTGGTGATCCAGGCCAGGATGCAATTGGCCTTCTTGGCCACCTGGACACACTGGCTCATGTTCAGCTTCTGTCAACCAGCACCTACGGCTCCTTTTCCAAGAAGCAGCTTTCCAGACACCTTCCCCCAGCCTGTAGCACTGTATGGGATTGTTGTGACACAAGTGCAGGACTCACATTTCACCTTATTGAACCTCATAGACTTGGCCCATTGATCCAGCCTGTCCATATTCAGCTTATGACTAATTTCATGGCGTTTACTTCCTGGTATTTAAGATTAGGAAAATACTATGGTAGTTTTTAAGTCATAGAAGTAGTAACATTGTGTTCATTAATTTATGGCATATATTAGAATAATCCCACTGAAGCTTCCAGCTCCAGTAAGAGCTGGAATTTATCTGGAGCAACCATGCTTGGAGCTTTTGTTATTTTTGTGTTGCTTATTCATCCTTAGCCCTCTGAATAAAAAGTTCTTTTGAGTAAGATCGTTATCCCAAGTTCACAGATTAAAATTATATCTTCCCAATACAAATTTGAATGTTATGGAGGACAAGGATAAAATACTTACAACCCTGAAATTTTTTTATCTGAAGCTCTAAGTAATAAAATGACAAAGAAAGAAATTGTTTCAGACAGAAATTTCAGAATGCTGCTCATAGCTTTTCTTTTATAGTTGTTATGATTTAGTTCAAACAGGCCATATTGAATCCATTGGGTTTTTTGTAATAGATTTCAAAATACATAATAAATGTAAGTAATATGATGACTAATGGGTCAAGTGAAGTTGGAACTTTTAAAATGAGAAAATAGCTGGAAACGGTTTTCAGGAAACTATTCCAGTTGATTTTTGGTCCCCCACAAGGTGTACATTAACATAAAACTCCGTCGAATCGCCTCTGGGACCTGAATTCCCTCTCTGATTTCATTATTCCAAAGTGTTTCTTTTTCCTCCACTGTTAAGTCATCTCCTGGTGTGGTGGGAGCATATAATAAGTGTAATTTATTTTTATTTATCTAATCTCCTTTTAACTCACTAGTTATTTCATCATTCTGTTTCCTAGTTGCTGTTCAGAAAGTTTTGAAGGCTAATTAGAAACTAATATTGAAATGCATGGATTTACTGGCTAATCTAAAGAGAAAGAGTGAAGAAATTGAGGAAGAGAAAGAGCAATTCAAATTCTACACTCAAATGCTACTGTAATAAAAAATTGCTTTGATACCAGCAGTTCAGTTTGCTTTAAGCATAACAGAAATAACTCACTTGATGCAATCTATTTGCAAGCACAGTCATTTTTTCACTTTTTTTTTTTTTTTTGCTGGAAATAGATAACACCTGGCGAAATACGTTATTGCTAATACATCTTAAATCTAAAGAATGCATTGGGTTATAATTTTGGTAGCCAGTCACTAGTAGGCAAAGGAGAAGCTGATGTAATTGAGGAGTTAAAGATGACTTTGAGCTACCTTTTGCTCTGTGCTGATTCTGATGTAATTGCGGGCAATTCGAAGAATTAGTTGAGTTACAGGAAGACTGTTTTCCTATGGGTATAGAATCTGCACAGTGTTATGTGCTGTTCCTCCCAAGGTGTTTAAAGTAATCTAAAAAAACTGTTACACTTGGATTTTGCACCTCCAATTTTTTTTTCCAGTTGAATCTGTGTGACTCATAGATTTTTAAAGCTCTTTTTAGGTCATTTTGACTGTCTGGTGAAGCTGCTGAATATCTATCTTAATCAACTCCTATAAATAGCTCTTCATATTTCATCAGATTTCATTGTTCTGTCCATCACTTAAATATATTTTCCTTAGAAGGAATGTTTCTTTTACATTGCTAAGGATAATGTATGAAAGAGGTCAAAGACTAAAGATTGCTCAATTGTGTTTTTTCTTTTCTTTTTGAATGTTTTACTTAAAATACCAAAGAATCTCTTTACATAATCTTTAACCAGTTGTAAAAATAACCTGTATCATTATGAGATAGTTAAAATATTTCCAGTGAAGGTTCCAAAGTTACATTTTCTGCAATTATGTTTCTGGCTGCCACCACATTCTGTCAGGGCTGATTTACTGGACAATAATAATTTCATACAAAACTTTGTCAAGTTATCAGTCATGACAAGATTTTTCTGTGTGACATGCACAGTTTCCAAATGGAAAAGAGGGAAGTAATTTGCATTTCTCTGGTGTCCTGGTTGCCCTTTTTTTATTGCCTTCTTGGGTGAGTGTCCAAGAGCAGTGATAAAAGCACAGGCCCAAGTGCCAAGTATGTTCCACCAGTGAGCTGCACCAGCGCCCCGTGTCTTCTCTGCCCTGGCCGAAGGAAGCCCCAAAAAGAGCTTCTGCCTTTGTGTCCATCTCTTTTTCCATCATTCACACTCACTTTGGGTGTGTTAATCTTTGGGTTAAGCCCTTCACATCTATTGAGTCAACTTAGGTCTAATAAGTTTTTGGGTGTCAGGGAGGTTTCTTGGTCTTTTCCCTCTTCTGGGCTATATCACCATAGGGAAGTGCTGGCAACTAGAAGTGTATTAGATAAAGCAATTAGATGTGAAAGTTGCCATACCAAGGAAAAAGGGTCCTCCTTTACTAACTTAGAAACTTAATTATTTAACAAAAGCAATAAATAACATCTATTTATTTTACTCCTTTATTACTAGAGTACTAAGGGAGAAATTTAAATTTATAAGGCAGTTGTTTGGTTGGTTTTTTTAGCATTTCATTTTAAAAACACTCCATTTGACTATTGTAAATAAATTAATGTCATAATGTCACATGGGTCTCTACTTTCTTCCTAACTCCTTTCTCTGTTCAAGGGAAGGCCCAGTGATGTCTGCATAAAAGGCAAACAAATCTTGAGATATTCCAAGTGCCAAGAGGCTGGGGAGTTTTTCCAAAGCGTTACGACACTTTTCTTCCCATGATTTTACTTAAAATGTCAATACATAAGGAATTTGGAAAATCTTCCAAGTTGATCTTGTGTGGTTTTGGATGCCTGAAAATCCTCACAGAGTCACTGAGGTTGAAAAAGACCTCTGAGATCGTTGAGTACAACCTTTGATCAACACCATGTCAACTAGACCCTGGCACTAAGTGCAATGTCCAGTTGCTTCTTGTGACTCCATCACCTTCCTGGATAGCCAATTCCAGTGTTTAATAGCCCTTTCTAATCCTGTTTTCTTCTAATGCCCAGCTTCCTAGCTTTGGTACTTGGCCTTCCTGCAAGGCCCACATATTAGCTAGTGTTTTGCCAGTTCCTGGTTTATTGTGTAAGGCTCTCACTGCAAGAGAAAGCATTTTCAGAAAACCAGTAATAAAGTTCTAAGTTAAAAATAGCTTTTCAGTCTTAAATTTCAGTTAGCTGTAGCTTGTGGAGTAGTGCAGACATTTTTCTAAGATTGTTTTGGTTTTTTCAGTTCAGCTATGACAGATCTTACACAGCAATTAAGAAATGTCTCTTATCTTTGTAGAAAATGTGTCAGATATTTTTGTGGGGAGGGGATCAAAAAAGTACTTAGTCACATGCCTGTGAGTCTCTGAAGTCAGTATAAACCTGTTCTTAAAAGCAGCTCTGAAACTCTGCCCCTACAGCCATTTACCATTGGTGTAAAAATTTACCTAAAGAATGGGAGAATCAAGCTCATTAGTTTGCATCAATGTTAAGAGTAACATGTGATCCTGAACAACTTGAAACTAGTTTCTATGAAATATTCATTAATCTGTGTAAAACCTTAAACATACAGTGTTTCCTGTATATATTTATAATGAAACTTGAAACTAAGTAGTGCTGTTTGAACATTTAATCTAGTTTATATATATGCACAGAATTTTAATCACTTTTGGTTCATGGGATTGGGGCAGTGGCAGTCAAACAGCAAAGGGAAAAGCACTTTTCCCCCTAACCAGAATAGTTGTCTCATTACTGGTCAAAAACTGAATTTGAAATTAAAAATCCTAAAAACTAAGTTAAAAGCTGGATTTCTGTAAGGAATTGTTATGTACTGATACTGCAGCACAGAAATAAGTTTCAGCCTTCATAAAATCCTGCGTCCCATCTGTGAAATAATTTTGGCAATTCCTACATCTCAGCTACCAAGATATCACTCTTAACAATGTTGTTCATATTCATTGTAATTCCTAAAAATTCTGTGAGTCTTTTAGTAGTCTGAGAAACATCAAAATGCTTTTTGGTGAGGAGATGAAAAACATTTTAAAAATAATAATGACTTTTTAAAATATGTAAAAGCAATACATTATTCCAATCCGCCTGGAAAATCAAGAAATCTAAACATAGCTCAGTTTTTGTATTTGCTTTTTATTTCATATTTCATCTTGAAAATGCATTGAAGACTGCTGCATATGAGCTGTGTAGGAAACAACACAATACACATGTTATTCACTCATTTAAATGTGTTGAAAATGTTCGCTGTTGGCTTTGGAATTTAGTCAAATAGTTCTTCTGGTTATAAAACTCAAGAGAATGTGAAGTATATTTTTATTCTGACACAAAAGAACTAATGTATCTACCCTCCTACAAACTCAAATAAAGTGTGTGTCTTTCAGATAGCTGTGGTGATCCCTGGGAAGAAACGAGATAAAATCCACTTTGTGCCATGTTTCTTCCTTTAAAACTGTACATAGTGATTGTTGCTTATAGTATTTTTCATTATATTTTAATTCAGATTTATTGCTAAAAATACTGTTATGTTATGTGTTAACATTGATTCAGTCCTTATAATGAAACATGGTAAAAATATGATGGAAAAGCTATTTCCACTCAATGCTTATATTTGCACACAGTTTGAATAATTGCACTATAGCTTATCACATTTCTTTCTCCAATTCTCCCCTACAGCTGACATAAATGTGGACATATCAAAACCTTTGAAAGCGAATCTCAGTTTTGCCAGACTTGACCAAATAAACCAGTTCTTGAAGAAAATCATAACCACAAATGAAGATGTGCCCAGGAAGGAGGCTGCAGCATCAGCTGGCATTATTCAAGATGAGGATGTCACTTTGATATCCAGACACCCCAGTACAAAGGACTTTTTACCTGCAACACACACCAACACTGTGGAAAAGGCTTCAATGCAAGAAAACTTGTGGCAAGCCCTTTCCTGCTTCCAGAAGATTTCCATTCACACCGTTCAAATGGTTGTTTTGATGGAAACCATCCCACACCCCAGTAAACCTTGTTTGTTGGTCTCTTTCTCAAACCTCAGTGGGAGCCTGAATATTAAAAGTGGACATAAAACTCCAGGTAAGAAATTTTTTTTAAAGTTGGAAGAGCTACTGGTTTGTGTAGGTCGTGACCATTTCAAAGTGTGGGGCATTGCAGGGAACTGCTCCAGCCAACATCATAAATCCACAACAGAAAATAGCAAATCCCTGATAGACTCTATTACCTGAGTTTTTCTTTCTGTAAGGGAGCACCCAAGAATGATTAACTCTGTAGTTAATATCCCCTAGCTTGTAATTACTAATTTTTTGATGGAATTCTGGCTGAAATAGTGGTTATGAGAACCACTCCTCTGGTATTCTGATAATTTAGCACATAATTCAAAGGGCAAAATTTTGACAGTTTTCACTTTGTAACTAGATTTTCTTGTTAGGACCTTTGTTTCTGTCTTAAAAAAATGTGAAAATAATTGTTCAGAGCCCTGACAGGTGCTACTATGTAAATATTGGGTCATGCTGTTATTCTCCTCCAGATTTATGAAGTTTTCAATTTTTACATGTTTCCTCTGCACACCTGAGAGTCACACAGGGAAAACAGGCACTCTGGCC
>WEZZ01007026.1:0-14425 GCA_013400585.1 Chloropsis cyanopogon | reverse complement strand
GGAAGGGAAGGGAAGGGAAGGGAAGGGAAGGGAAGGGAAGGGAAGGGAAGGGATTGTAAATGATGAGTGATGAGAAACTTCTGAACTTATCAAGGTCTAATGAAGCATCATTTTATATATTTTTCCCCTTCTATATGTAAGTTTGCACAGGAAAAAACAAACCAAACTAACCCAAAACTTAAGAATATAAATGAGAATGGCCTTCTGGTTCTGCTACAGCCCTTCTAGGAGCCATACATTAACTCCAGTCTGAATGTCATTAGCATCTGTTGCCATCTGTGAATCAGGGTTAGATCCAAAGACTTTTTCAAGTACATGTAGTAATTCTGGTATGAAGTGGAACCGCTGGCAGCGTCAGGAAGGACAGCAAACCTGGTGTGGGGACTAGCACCTATCACCATTATCATCAGGACAGAGCTGACTTCCTTGCACTATCAGAAGATATTATTATTTAATGATAATTATTTAATGATAATAATTAGATTAATATTTAATATAATTATTTAATGATAATGAAGTTTAACAGCAGGGGCCTCTCATTGATGGGTTCTTTTTTGATTGAGCACAGCATTTGGACAGGGTTCATCAGTAGCCCTAAGTTATATGCAATTTAAGAAGCCTAGGAGTTTTTCATGCATTTCAATAACAGTTTCATAATTGACAAGATAGTAACAAGGGATTAGAAAGGTACAATACATTCATGTATGTATGTCTTGTTTGTACATATAAACACAAAAAAGCATGGAATCATTTAGGTTGGAAAAGACCTGTATGATCATTGAGTAAACATACACACATTCACACACATGAATCTTTCGCTATCATTCAGACTTCTGGGAGCTCTGAGATGTAACAATATACCATGAAAAATTATGTGTTAAGATTATTTTGAACCATAAGAAGAAAAATATTCTTCAGTTTTAAGATATTGCATCCTAATGCTACTTTAAAGATAATGAGCTATGTTGCCATAGGGGTCCAGACTGAGAAAGTGTATTTTGATGATGATTCATAGAATGAATGTATTAACAAGCTGAAGAAAAAATAACCCCACAAAATCAAAACTTCTGAAGGAAAACCAATTAACCATTATATAAAAATCACAAAATTTAAACATGGGAAGAATACATCAAGTGGGTTGCCTGCATATGATATGTATAAAACTAACACAACTGATATGCTGAAGCTCTTTTCTTCAGAATTCAGTACACAAAATCAAGCACTCTGATTTTCTGTATTGATATTAAGCTCAGTATTATCTGTCATTAAAGAAAAATTCTATATTTTGCTCTTTGTATTTAGTCTGATAGGCTGCCCTTAAAGGCTTGGTTGCACTTTGGATACTTCACTAGGATTTTAGCTATGCCATTCTGATGGGTCCAAGCTCTTTCCCCACTTCCTGGGTCATGCCCTTGTTACAGCACACTGCAGCTCTCATCTGATCCATGTGTCTGGGCTCACCGGGTGCTGTCCTCTTGGCTCATCCCAGTGATCCTGGCACTGTGTTTGACCCTGCTACCCCTCACTGGGCTCATTCCTGGCCTTGACCCTTGCCCATCCTCAGGGAAGTACTCAGTGCCTGGACTGGGTGTCCTGGTGCCACTGGTGTCCCTGCTTCTTGCTGAGGGAGTGGGATGAGCCCCGCCTGCTCCATTTCTCCCAGTAAGCCCAATTCAAGATCTCCTGTTTCCCAGCACCATGGTCCCATGGAGCCACAGACCCCTGCTTTGCCCAGGCATTGTCCTCCTTTGTATTCTGGTCAGGATTTTTTATAGTTTGTAAGCAACTATGAAATTTGGGGGACACAGTCACAGCCTGTCACTCATCTGAACCAAATTACAAATAAAGATATAATAGCAGTGTTTAAATCACAACTGCTATGCCTGGTGCAATTTTTTTTCCAATTTTCTTAAATAAGTATAGGTGATCACAAAAACAGAAGTATGCAAAGCAAAAGATTCAAAGGAAAGTAAAAATCAGAACAGACACATAGCCTTAGGGTGACTATAGTAACAGAATCATGTACTCTGGGATGAATCAGGTACTTAGAAAAGTTATTTTTCAGTGTTTAGTTTAAATTTATTATAAAAAGGGAATTTATGAATAAATGTCAATAAAGATTAAATATATTTAACAAAGTCAACACTTTGGTTACAGTAATGTACCAGTTATAAGGTATAGTTTACAATATACATGTAATATTAAATCAGTATTTAACAATAAACTCTGTGTAGTAATAACTTTAAAAGACTTAAACTTATGGAAGTGCCTTATGTTTGGTACCAGCACTTGCTGGTGATTCCATGTTGCTCTTCTCATTCACCTTCAAAAGAAAAGAAAACCCAAACCACTTTCATTAAAAAAAAAAAAAATAACAATTTTCTGTAGCTTCTCTATGGTTTAGTTCACCTGAGATGAGATCTAGATTTTTTTATTTTTAAATTTGTGATCAAGTCAAATATTATTTCATTGCAAAACTATATTCTCTACAGAGAAAATACAACTGTATTCCCCTAGATGCCTCAGGTTCAAAAAATATGAGACTCATGCTCATAGTTGCAGGTGTCTTTTAACTTATGCTTAGCCCCATCAATTTATTTCCCAGCACAACAATATTATTTTAAAGAGACATGTAATTGTGTTGCATTTTGAAAACATTGTAAATTATGCACAATCAACAAAGCCATTATGTGACACTGCAGAAGGTACAACTAATGAAAATGTAATCACCAGACCTTATCATTTTAGCTGAAGTTCTAATTTAATAATGCAGTTTCATATTCCCAAGAGCTTTCAAACATTTATTTATCTTGCCAATTTCCATTATCTAATCCAATATAATTGTGTTGATTCTCTTAAATTATACTAATAGCATCCTGAAAAGGTCTACAGTTTCAAAAGGTTTATGACAGTGTACACATATGCATCACATTAATATGTCCATGCTGTAGTTTCACTCATTAACAAAGGTTTTTAGAATTTATAATTTAACCTTGCTGATGAACTTTTCTGTGACCAGGCCACAGATTCAATTGGTTTCATACCTCCATAAAACAAAGACTGCATCAAGCACACTGCACTCTCTTCACCTCAGCTAGTTGCTCATTTACAATATGATTTTTCATCTCTTGATGTCCCAGTTCCAAATCTCAGTTCAGCTTGAAACTTAAGACTATTTTACCCTCATAAAATCAAAGGCAAGGATCTATAATTACTAGTAAAATATTTCATAAATATTGCAAGACTTGACCTTAACTGCTGAAGTTATTTGCTGACAGAATCTCCTCTTCATGCAGCTCTCTGCCTCTGCTTGTTGGAGCAAGCAGGGAGGTGAAAGTAAGGGGTCAGTGAGAAAGGCTGACTGCAGTTTTCCAGGATTACAGAGAGGACTCTGTTTTGAGCCTCTTTTGCCCTCCATATCTGTCTTGAATATTCAGAAATGTGAACATCTCTAAGCTCTCTTGATACTACTTTCCATTCTAACCTGAAAACTCCTTAACCAAACACCAACCAAGTACCACATGACCACTCATTCCACACCAGTGGGATCAGTGACATAATTGGAAGGGTACAAGGCACAGAACACACTGGTTGGGATGACAGTTTAATAGGGAAAGCAAAAGGCATGCAAAAATGCAAAGAAAACAAGAAATCAATTACCTGTTTTCCACGGATAGGCAAGTGTTCAGCCATCTCCAGGAGAGCAGGGCACCAAACATTTAATGATTACTTAGAAAGACAAACACCATCACTCCAAACATCCCCTCCACTTTTCTCTTCTTCCACCCATTTTATATACTGAGCATGATGTCATATGGTCAGGAATATCCCTTGGTCAGTTTGAGTCACTTCTGGATGTCTCCTCCCATTTCCCATGCACTCCCAACTTCCTTGAAACATACCAGTATAGTAGAAAAGGTCTTGGCTCTGTGTAAGCCCCACTCAGCAATGACAAAAAAAATCTCTATATGATCAACCTGTATGCAGCACAAAGCCAAAACACAGCCCCATACCAGCCCCCATGATGAAAATTAACTCTACCCCAGCCAAAACCAGCACAGAAGCAAATTCACAGCCAGTGGAAGCTCGGACAGTGAACCTGGGAGGAGTACAGGGACACTATTGTACTTAGTATGTGTAGGGATGGGGTCGTGGAATTTAAGGCATGGAGTTAATGGGACTTGGTAAGGGATGTGAAAAATAGCAAGACAGGATTTTATGTATATGTAGGTCAGAAAAGAGGTGAACCTTCGTCAGTTTTGCAGATAAGAACAGGATGACTGGTGCAGTTGACACAACAGAAGGAAGAGAAGCCATCCAGAGGAACCTTGACAAGCTCAAGGATCAGCTGCACGAGGACCTCATGAAGTTCAACAAGTCCAAGCGCAAGGTGCTGCACCTGGGTGGAGGCAATCCCAGACATGAGTACAGACTACAAGAAGAGCTCATTGGGAGCAGTCTTGCAGTGAAGGATGTGGACATTCTCAGGTACAGAAAGCTGGGTGTGAGCCCACAGTGTACTCTGGCAGCCCAGAAAGCTGAGCGGATCCTGGGCTACATCAAAAGAGGGGAGGCCAGCAGGTAAGCTCCTCCACCTGAAATGCTGCATCCAGCTCTGGGATCCTCAGCATGAGGAAAACACGAACCTCTTTGATCAGTTCCAGAAGACGACCACAAAGATGGTATGTAGGCTGGAGAACCTCTCCTACAGACTGAGAGAGCTGTGGTTTTTCAGCCTGGAGAAAAAAACTCCAGGGAGACTTAATTGTGGCCTTCCCGTACTTGAAGGGGCTTATAAATAAGAGGGAGAGCAACACTTTACACCGGCAGATAGGATAAGGGGAAAGGGGTTTAAACTTCAAGAGATTTAGATTAGATGTTAGGAGAAAGATCTTTACTCAGAGGGTGGAGGCACTGGTACAGATTGCACAGGGACATTGTGGATGCTCCTCCCTGGAAACGTTCAAGTTCACGTTGCACAGGGATCTGAGTAACCTGCGCTAGTGGGTGGCATCCCTGCTCATGGCAAGGGCCTTGGAAGAAGGTGATTTTCATGGCCCCTTCGAACCCAAGACTTTCTGTGGTTTTTTTCAGTAATGCATAAAATAAAAGTTCAATTTGATAAAAGAACTGCTGTAGAGAATAAACACAAATAATTCCATAGTAATAATGTACATATTTTCTCCCTAGTTCTAAGCAGTAAGTTTCATTCTTGATATGTTATATTGCTAGTCCCTTTTCCCCATGCTGCAACATCCTCATTCACTCTCTGTTACATAGAGATGAAAAATCCAAATAAGCCATCACATACTTTTCTAGATTCTAAGGAAACTTTCTTCCCATCTATCTTTGGTTATACGCTAGTTAGAATCTTAATCAGTGTAGAATAAGAAGATTTTCATAAATATTTTCTGTAGCACCACATACAATTCACCACCCTCACAGTGTCTACTAAGTCACCAGAATGACAAGAGCCTTTTAGAGTATAAGCGAGGCCCCTTGGTGATATTAAATGCCTCTGTTCCTGTTACGCACTTCCATCGCAGCTTATGTCTATGTGATTCCCTTGCAGCCTCGGGGAAGACAACACCAGAGCAGATGAACACATTGTAGCCTCTGTAGTTTCTCATTATGGAGAAGGTAAATGTTTCCTGAAGGGACTCTGTCCTGCCGAGAATACATGCTGGAGCAGATTTTCCTGATGAGCGCTGCCGCACATGTGGAGGAAGCTGCAGAGAGGGATAGTTATGGCTTGACTACAGCCCCCACCCCCATCTCCATTTCCTTCTGCTGCCTGGGAAGAGGAAAGGTGGTGGAGATAGGAATGAAGAAGTAACGTTGAGCCTGAGAGAAAGGGAGGGTGGAGTGGCAGTATTTCAATCTGTGTTTCTCACCATCTTAATCTATTTTAATTGGCAATTAAAAAAAAAAAAATCTCCAAATCTAGTCTGTTTTGCCTGTGACAATTGGTAAGTGGTCTCCTTGTCTTTATCTCAACCCATGAGCATTTACATCTTATTTTCTCCCCTGTGTCCTGTCAGGGAGGGAGAGTGAGAGAGCAGGTAAGTGAGGTCTGGCAGCTGGCCAACCCAGCACAGCAGAGTCTCAAAGGTTGTGCTGGTAGAAGTCACAGCAGTAACCAAGTGTCTTTAGAACTCTTAAATGATTAGTAACTCTATTGCTATTATTTTGGAGATGGTTAATTTTCTAAAGTGACACTTATATTCTGAATGCCTGTTATTTTCCTGAGCTTCTTCTATACAGAAGTAGAGCTGTTCAAATTGATATTTGCTGCTTGAAATTGATTTTAAAAGTTGCTCATGTAAAGGTTAGTGTCTTCCTTGAAACATAAACTGGGTTTTAAAATAGACTTCAACTCTTTTAATGGATCAAAAAATGAACAAGGAGACCACAGAGTTACTAAACAGATAGGGCAAAGAGCCCACGTAGAGATACACAAACCACAGTCAGCCCACAGAACCCACCTGACAAGCAAAAAGAGACAAGATTCAAAAAATTTAAGAACTTGGTGTAAATAAGTCTTCTACAGCTAATTGGAACAAAAACTAAGTAATGGATGCAACAAAAGCAATCTACAGAGGAAAACTTTTCTCTTTTGACAGGCTATTTCATAATTTTCTAGTACGTGAGTCCCTGAACACCTTATATGCCAGTTACATGGTTATGATGAAAAATGAAATACTCATAAACACATAAGACCATTCTTTGGTCTCTTGAAAGAGTTGCAGTCTCTTTCAAAACCCAGTAGCAGTTTCAAGGAGAACATATATTAAATACATCCTGCTGTTATAAGACAATTTTATTTAGGATTCCTTAATAACGTCAAGGTATCAAAAATTAGAGGCAAAAGCTCACAAAGGAGGAAAATAGATCTATGGGTACATCCCTGTAAATAAACTTTATACACAAATGAGGCTTCTTTGTCTGAGGACTGCTGACATTGGATGGCTCATGTCCTCACAGCAAAACTCTCCTTTCTCCCTTCAACTAGAGTGATGAAACACATGTTGTGTAACAGGTTCTGTCCTTTACTATTTCCTGAACAGTATTTGAGTTTTGTTTAGGAGAATACTAGCTGATGCAAGCTGAAACCATAAGGTTCACGTCAATAAGTGAATAGTTGTGAGCCAGTACTCAAGCTTGAATCTTGACAAAGCTTTATTTACCAAGAAAGGCGCAACATGCCATCCTTTCTGTAAAATCAAATTTTCTTCTCCAGGCTGAACCAACCCTGATCCCTCACTCTCTCTTCACAGATCAAGAGCTGCAGCCCTTTAATCGATTCAGTACTGAGAGTACTTCTGCAGCTTCTGTTTGTATAAAGAAAACAAACAAAAAGACAGCTAAAGAGCACACTGATATTTACAAACATTCATAAAACTCTCTCTTCGATAGGATTATGCTCCCTTGGGTTAACTATGTTAGCAGCTTTTCAGGAAATAAAATTAAATTGTACTTACACCATTACAGAACTACAGCACACTATGATAAAATAATAATGATTTTTTTCTGTTTCACCCTAATGCTTCTTCGGATAAACTTAGTTTTGTTTGTATGGGAGTTTGGTTTTGATTTTTTGGTGTGTTGTTGTTTTGAGGGGTTTTTTGGTGATTTGCTGAAAGATGTTATTGGAGATAAGGTGAGTAGTTGAAGGTGCAAAATTAGGAAAACTGGCAGAAGATGTGCTAAGAGAGGATCCTCTAGTCTTCCTTCACTATTCCAGACAAGATGTTGATAAAGGCAATCACTGATTTCTTAGTTATAAAAAAGCTCTTATGCTGTTCTTCATTTAGCAAAATCACCTTATTACACAGCAGGTCTGAGCAATGGGAAATCATATTTTTGAGACCACTGTTAGAGGTTGAAATGTAAATAGTCTACATCTCTATATCACAACATTACACCTAGATAAAGTTATCATGAACTAGAGAAATCGGGTTGAGCATTAGTAAATAAAAGCAAATCTGCACCACTTTATTTTTTTCCTCACTCACTTGACCTGGCAGTCTGTCAGTCAGATACTTTCCTCTTGATTTATCTTAGATTTCCCATACTCCTCACACTTTAGCTCTTTAGAGTCTGAAGCAATTTCTGAACAGAGAGATGAAAAGAAATTAAGTGCCATTCCGAATCATGAAATCCTATGTTATATTGTAGCATCACGTTTTCCTATGTATTTTATTGTACTGTGTATTGTAAGATGGTTTATTCTGTGCCCCGCTTTCCCTAAGCTACCTTAGTTTGTCCCCAGAGGCTGGGGCAGTCCCCTTGTGTCAATCCTTCCTAATGTCTGCACCTTTCTCTGGAATGTTCCCCGCTATTCAGTATCCTATTGGTCAGTGTATGCTATTCCCCTCTATGTGATTCCCCATTGGTGTGAGCATGGTAGTCTCCACCCAGAGTTCCTCCCCTGTCCCTATACCATTGGCCCATCTCCCTGCGACCCCACCTTCCTAGTGTCCCTTATAACCCTCTGCCCGAGCCCTCCTGGGGGGTTCTCACCTTGCCTCAGCCACCTTGCCTTGTTTCTACTCCTTGTGTTTGCTTAGACTTTATGTTAATAAAGTATCTACAGTGGCAAGCGAGACCTGTCCTGCGAGTGTCATCATTCCTACGCTGATCCAGAGGAGGAGGAAGGCAACTGCGTGGGAAGTTCAGGGTCTGCTGGGGGAAGATTGTCATGCCCCCGCCGAGCGCTTGGGTCATCCTTAAGAAGCGCGCCACAACATCATATCAAGATTTAGCCAAAGGTATGTTTGATTTGGTAAAATGAGGAGGAGGAGAAAACTCTTCATTTCATATGACTTGCTCAGGTTTTGGTTTTTTTAACATAGGGATGGTTTGTTTTTTTGGGTTTTTTTGTATGTTTACATCCTCACTATTTCCCTAATTTTGAATAGGTTTTCCATTTTTCTTTCTTGCAAAGGGTATTTCAGTATTTCAAATCTGCTTACCTATCCTATCTGTTTTTAAGTCAGCTAAAAGATCTAGGTTGCAGTATTTGGCCACAGATGATGGCTTAAATCAATCTATCTTTCTTGAAAGTAGTGAATATTAAATTTTTTGAATTGTTCATTATCACTGTCCTATAATGATCATAAATTATTATCTTGTTACTTCTATAAAAGAGAATTTTAAAAGTCTTTATAAATACATAAGCAACAAAATCCATTATTTAATGACGTGGGAATATAGTGACAAAGAATGTGGAAAAGACCTAGGTGATAATGCCTTCTTTATCTCAGTTTTTAATAGTAAGATCAGTTCTTCCCTGGGTGCCCAGCCCCCTGAGCTGAAAGAAAAGGACTGAAGAAAAGAAATGAAGCCTCTGTAATCCAAGAAGAAATGGTCGATAACCCACTGTATCACTTAGGGACATACAGGTCTATTGGACTGGAAGGGATCCACCTGAGACTACGGAGGGAGCTGGTAGAAGCACTCACTGAGCCGATTTCAAAGTCACAGAATCACAGAATGGGTCAGGTTGGAAGGTGCCACAGTGGGTCATTTGGGCTGACCTTCTTTGCCCAAGTAGAGCCATCACAGAGCACATGGCAGAGGATTACATCCAGACGGTTCTTGAATCTCTCCAGTGAGGGAGGCTCCACAAAGTCTCTGGACAATCTATTCCAGTGGGTAGTCACTTGCACAGTGAAGAAGTTCTTCCTCATGGTCAGATGGAACTTCCTGTATATCAGTCTCTGCCCATTGCCTCTTGTCCTATTGCTTGACACCAACAAGAAGAGCCTGGCTCCATCTTCTTGGCACCCTCCCTTCAGATCCTTATAGACATTGATGAGGCTCTCAGTCACCTCTTCATGAGGCTGAACGGGCCCAGCCCCCTCATCCTCTCCTCATAAGAGAGAGGCTCCTGTCCCTTAATCATCTTTGTAGCGCTCTGCTGGAGCTGCTTCAGAAGCTCTGTATCTCTCTGCTACAGAGGAACCCACAACTGGACCCAGCACTTCAGATGTGGCCTCACCAGGCCTAAGTAGGGGGGCAGGATCATCTCCCTCAGCCTGCTTGTAATGTTCTTCCTAAGGCAGCTCAGGATCCCATTGAGGCTGTTGGCCCCAAGGACACAGACAGCTTGTTAGAAGGACACTAAGATCCTTCTCCACAGAGCTGCTTTCCAGGCCAATCCCCAGCCTGTGCTGGTGCATGGGATTATTCTTCTCCCGGTGCAGGACCTTGCATTTGCCTTCGATGAACTTCAGATTGTTTATCTCTCTAAACTGCTGAAGTCCCTCTGAAGGGCTACACAACCCTCTGTGGTATTGGTCACTGCTCACAGCTTTGTGTCATCAGTGAACTTGCTGAGGAGTCGTCTGCCCCTTCATCCAAGTTATTGATAACTAAGTTAAATAATACTAGGCCCAGTATTGAAGTCTTAGTGATCCTACTTGTGACAGGCCTTGAAATAGACCCTGTGATTATGACCTTCTAGAATCTGCTGTTCAGCCAGCTCACAGTCCACCTCACTGGCCACTCAGCCAGTCCACACTTCTAAAGTAAATGCTTTCAATCATTTTCTAGCAGTCTTAGCTAAATGGGAAGGTCAAAGTGACTAGAAGTTAGTAAATGTGATGCTCATTAACCCACCAAGGAAGATATGGGGAACTACAGAGCTGTCAGCCTGACCTTGGTGCCAAACCAGGATCATCTTTTGTGCCAGCATGCAGCACTTGCAGTACAAACATGGAATTGAGTCCTGTCGGATTTATGAAGGGCAGGTCCTGCTGATCTCCTATGAAAAATCGACCTGCTTTGTGGATGAGGGAAAGGATGTGGATGTCGCTAGCCTGAAATTTGGTAAATTCTTTTACACCGTTTCCCATGACATCCTCCTGGAGAAACTGTCTATACACAGTTTAGACAGGTGTGCCCTTGACTGGGTGAAAAACTGACTGGATGGCCAAGCTGAACCAGTGATGGTGAATGGAGTTACAGCCAGCTGGTGGCCAGTCACAAGTGCTCCCCAGGACTCAGTATTGGGGCCAGTCCTGTTTAATATCTTTACCAATGATTTGGACAAAAGGATTTAGTGCACGCTCAGTCAGTTTGCAGATGACACCAAGTTGAGTGGGAGTGCTGATCTATTTGAGGAAAGGAAGACTCTGGGATCTGGAGAGGATGGATCAATGGGCTGAGATCAGTTTCAGGGTGCTCAACAAGGTAAAGTGCTGGGTCCTGCACTTGGTCACAACAAACCCATGCAATGCTGCATTGCATGACTGTGGATAGCCTAAGTCCTGCTACTTGTATATGGCACAGGAGTACTGAGAAATAGTAATATCAAATTGAAAAACCTTTGCTTTGATGTATATCCAAGGGACCTATTTTGCCCTCAAAACTGAAACAAACTCTTGGTGAATTTATATTTCTGTAACCTGTATTTTGAAAACTCCTACCTTTAGAATCATATCTTCCCAAGGCTGAAAACTGCTGTTGCAACAAACTAAACTTACATATTATGCTGTGACAGCCAAAAAGTTATGTTTGACAGATCTTAAAAGTTCAGCTATGGTTAGATAAAACCCAAGAAAAAAAAATAAAGAAAAAGGAAAAACAGCAAATTGAAGATTCTGAGGGGGGAATAATGTTTTAGAATTTATTCTAATTCATAGTTGAAAGCGGTTGAAGTGTTGAAGAACAGATACTAATACTTAGTTAACGACTAGAACAAAACCAGGTTTATTAATAACTTTCTCATCGAAGAATATGTTACGCCAGTCATCCACCTTTGCTATATCTATGTGGTAAATCAAAAATAACTCTATCTCTGCTTTCAGTATATTGTCTTGTGTCATTCATCATAACTAATGTATTTTAATCAAAGTTGCCTTTATTAGAAAAACCACTGATTGAATAAATACTTCAGTTTGAATAGGACCTTAGAATTTCCATAGTACAACATTCTGCTCAAAGCAACACCAACTATTAAGTTCATGTTGCCTAGTTTCATGCTTTTGGGACTTGAAAACTTCCCAGGACAGAGAATTACCACTCCTTAAGGCAACCTGTTCCATGGCTCAACTACTTTTTGTGGATTTTTTTTCTTTTAACTAATATCAGGTTAGAACCTCTCTTGCTTCACCTTATGATCTTTTTATTTTTTCCCTCAACTGACATTCTATTTAATTGTAATAGATAAATAAATTATAGTTATGGAAGTTAGGGAGGAAAAGGAGTCACAAATGCCTGTAATAGCTGAGAAAGGACCTTAGTACTTATAAAAATTGAAACTAATATCAGAGATGAGTTAATGAACCTATTGATCTAAAGGTAACTGTGTCTACTGCACTCTTTTAATGCTAAAACTTTGCAAATAACTCATGAAGTAGTCTGACTGCATAAGCATAAAATCATATGACATCCATAATATATATTAAGCAGATCATCAGATCATGCCCTTTTACTCAGCTGCGTTTATTAATATGTCTGTAAAATAAATCATTAGCCTAATGTTTAGGAATGATTAAGCAAAAAGAAAATTAGTCCAGCAGGTGACCAGTTTATCTGCTTAAGGTGAAAATCAGCTTAATTTCTGTTTTAAGTCTTTCATGCTATTAGATTATAAATAGAATTTTAACTAAGTATACCAAGCTTGTTAAGTTTCATTACTGCATCTTAATAGCTATAGTCTATATTTGATCTCTATGTAAAATAAAAGGAAATTCTATGCATAGAATAGTAATTACTTGAGCTGACTGAACATGTAGCAAAGGGTGAGTTAAGACTTGATATTTAGGAGAGAAGGACAAAATTAAATAAAACTACGAATCTTCAAAACTTTCTGGATTATATAATATAAATATAATTGAAATATTAATTTGCAGGAAGGAAGAGAAGTGAGCAAATAATCTTTCTCAAAATGTCCTGATAGCAGAAAGATTCCCCCTCCCTCTGCAGCATTAAATACCTGTGGAACACAAACAAAAACTGTGGGCATAACTCGTGCCTTTGTATTAACACTATCCCTTTTCTCACTAATACTGAAAACTGAGCTAGTCAGAGAATCAGAGTATGGAGAATTTGAAAATAGAGCAATCAAAGGCATCTCTGTTCATGTTTGTTACTGTCATTAGTATCTGTTGCAGTTTTTAGATGCTGATGGGTGTTGTTCCAGGAAAAGCTCTTACCAGCTATGTTTTACTGAAGAGTATAGATTACTGAGGAGAGTTTATACACCTAGAGAGACAGGTGGTTAGAGGACAATTGCCATTTCTCACATCTCTGTTGACTGTAGAGTTCACAGTAAATTGCTACCCTAAAATGAGCCTTTCAGAGCCAGAGCTGATGAGTTTTTGCATCCTTACAAACCATCAGTCCTGCCTGTAAAGAGATTGTTACTGTCTCATCTTCTGTGGAACAAAAGCCTAGAACTACAAGAACCTGTATTCTAATTGCAAGTGTAATTTTGGAGTATGGTAACTTGTGTAAAAACAGCCTGACAGTTCTACTTGGATATATCACGAGAATAGCCACTGATTTGTGGCTGTAACCATTATCACTGCCTTGGATTGTTTGTAGCAGTGGTTTTCTTGTGTGTTTCAGAAGCATAGAAACTGATTGTTTCAGTCCTGTAGATGACTTCTAGATGTACCAGTTTGTTAACTGTCCACTCATCAGGAATGATCTCTTTTTGCTTTTGTAGCCATACTTTCAGATTAATAAATTAATGGATATAAATTCCAAATAGTCAATAAGAAGTAGATTTCAGATTATTTGAATTTTTCAGAGAATTCTTGTTTTCTGTATTTGTGCATTAAATGGATAGTCAAAATGTAGTAGTTCTTTTTTTCCCCTCCCTTTGCTGTAATCTTAGCAAAGGGTGCTGGTCATAAATCATCAAATGGCACCAGAGATCATTTTAACCAATGCTTGTCAGTAGAGTAAAAGCTATAGCCAAAGATACTCTTCAATCTTTAATAAATCTTTTTATATATCATGTTTTGTTAAAAATTACCTAAATGTCTCTCCCCCATGGATTTATGTGTTTAACAGGTAGGAACTACAAGATATTACACAATTGAAAATACAGGGAGAAAGGGTTTTCAGGTTGCAAGGTGACTTGAAAGGAATTCAAAATTCCCTGGTTTTAAGAAAATGTCTTTTAATTCTCACCTGAGGATATTTGGAATTAAATTATATTTATCTCCTGGCTAATATTTCTATTCTGTAACTAGAGAAGATTTTTCTGTGTTGTGAATGTAATCTGGCGTACCCGTACAAAGGCAAATTCTTCTTTGTCTAATTACTTTGTGTGTCTCAGTTATCTTTAGCTGATAATTCTTTTTTCTGCAGAATTGCTTTTTGACTGCCAGTAGAGGGAGCACAGACCACTGGATTTACTAGACAAATGAAAATAACAACTGGATTTTATATTCTAGACACATTTTTA
>WEZZ01007023.1:9706-57574 GCA_013400585.1 Chloropsis cyanopogon | reverse complement strand
AGATCCAGAACATACACAGCCTTCCTTTTGACTTACCCTTTTTACCCTGTCCTGGAAATAACCTGCCTAACCAGGGGTTTACCATTTATCCATAAACTCATAAAAGAATACACGAAGCCCCAGTGTAATTACAGTATATTTTGGTGTTTAAAAACAACAGAAAACAAACAAACAAAAAAAAAAACAAAACAAAAAACAACAACAACAAAATAGGGTTTCAAAGAAGAGAAATCATGCAAAGAAGCCACTTCAAAACATCTTCCTTTGAGCTCTCCATCTGCCTCAACTTCAGGATGATCTGAAAAAATATATTTCTTTAACCAGATTTTTGGGCATTAACATGAAGGAACACATTTCAGATGTTCATACTGAAGTCTGCTTGTTCAAGCTGTACTCTATCTTCATTCATACTCTCAGCATTTGTCTGTAATAAATGTCTGAGGTTTTATTTTGTAGTGAAATTTAGAACAAGAAAAACGTCAAAGCTTACATTGAACCAGGTTTATCTCAAAATTAGCAGTGACTCGATCACAGCTGTACCATGTCCTTAGAAACCCTTAATTTAATGGGAAAAATGTCTAACTTGTCATGAATAAGAAAGTATAGAAGCCTCTTACATTCATTTCTCACACTTTTGTCATTAAATTTCAGCTCATGGGTGAAGCCAAATGGCAGAAGTTAGAGCACATTTACTGATCCCATAGTGAAACCTTCTCTTCAGAAAATGTCACTGTAACTCACATTCTCTGCAAACTACATTGTACCCGCTGGTGGATAATTTGGGGTTTTTTAAACCCTGAAGTAACCACGTTGTGACATTGCTCAAGTCAGAGGATGGAACCCAGTCCAGCTGAAGCCAGTAGCTCTCCCTGCTGCCACACCTGAGTGGGCTCTTGGGCCACCCCCAAACATGGTGTTTTATAGCCACTGAATACACATGTGAAGTCCTCTTCATCCCCCTTAAAAAATGACATCTGAAACCCGATATAAGTAATGTCTTGTGAGGATACACTGGTTTAGGTCATGTACAAGTGCAATATATTAGGGTCAACCAGCAAATACCAGATCCAAAAGAAAAACAAGCTGCCTTGTGTAGCTTCACACCTCTATACAAACATGAGAATGCTTGTTAATGTGATTTATTCGGCTTCAAAAATCATCTGAATTACAGAGAAACATCAGAAATAGAAGAAACTAAGCTTGGGTTGTGCCAGCCACAGCAGACTCCCTACTGACTTTTTAATTTTGATTTAGTTGACATGATCATCCAGCCAGCCAGCCACACCATCAGGAAAGGTGCACTTATGAGGGCTGTGCTGATCTTTTGCTGCTGAACTCAGGCAAGTCTGTAGCAGCTTTGTCCCACTGTCATACACCTTAGACTTGCTCACCATCCAAAATCCCCAGTCAAGGGGGAAAGGAAGGGGTTTATTGCTATGCAGGCATTTCTGGAAAGCAACAGAGGACTTCAGCACATGTATAACTGCTAAATACTGACGGTGTGCTGAAATAATGACAGTGAAAAACAACTATCATTTACAGGTTAAAGCATTTCACAAAAGTTGTCAAAACAAGTTTGGATTTCGTGAATTTACATTCATTAGACAGCATTCGTTACTATACCTCTGCAAACTTTATGGATATGTGCAACACAAAGCACAAAGATTCTTCTTTCAGTGATGTTTAGTCCTTCAGAATTACTGCAGTGCTCGACAAGCAGTAAGAAAATTCCCTTTCTCATGGTTTAGTAACGACGTGTCTTTTTGTGCAAGCCACCAAAGGAAAGCTCTTTACAAAATATTAACCGTGCTGATACTGCTCTGGGGGTTTTTTGCCTCACATTTTCAGCTGACCTGATGAACTACCGGTTATAAATATTCTTGTAGACAAGTGCAAAATACTTGATGCACTTGGTAAGGCCATTTTATATCCCTTACAAACCTTTCCCCCAAGGAACATGGATGACTTTCCAGTTTGAGAAATGGAAAGCATTCTGAGTTTTTCCAGCTTGGTGAGAAAGCAAAATCTGAGATGGATGAGGTTGTCCAAGCTCAACTGTACAAGCACAATCTGTGAGTTTTTCACAGATATAAGTGAATGTGAATTTATTCAGCGTTGGCAATTAGAAAGAACTGTGTGATGATATCTTCCTGAATGCTGACATGCCTGCTCCCACTTGACACCAGGAAAAAGGAGGCGGCTTGGTGGGAATTCAAAGGTGGAAGTGGGAGCTGAAGAGAATTGTTTCAAGAGGTGACTAACTTGAATGGAATCTTTTTTCACAAATAATTATTCACAACTACCAAGAGAGCAATCATTTCTTAAAATGTATCAGTACACAAATACACAAACACATGCCCATATGCAGGAGCATCTGTTTATAAGACATAATAAATTAGGCTCAGCCTTATTTTATCTGACATCACACAAGGAAGTGAGTGCCCTCATTTTTTTTTTTTCCTCCATTTAGAAGATCAGAAGTACATGCAACATTAAAGAAAAACTGAGCTTTGCTCCACAGCAGTTGAAACTGAAATATTCACAGGTACAGTTACAAATTTCCTTCCACTTCTCATTATCTTGGACTGCTAATCCTTCATTTTCTTCAACACTAAAAGTAGTTAGATACAGTTCACATAGAATTTGATTAAAATAAAGGGTTCTATAAACAGTTTTGTCTGTTAAAATACAATTGTTTCCTGTCTCTTGTAGTCTTAGCAGTGATTTTTTTTTATTAACAATTTTGGATTCTAACATTAGAGAGTTATCCTGGACTATTAGGAATGAAATAATTCCTTGTGCCCATTCATTTCACACTTTGCAGGTAAAGTATAGCAATCCAAATTCTCACTTCTGTCTAGAACAAAGGACAGACCATTTTGATGTAGGTACACAACCCACAGCTACCTCTGCCTTCAGTCTTACAATTACTTGCTTTTCTCAGGTTGTAGGCTACACTTGGCCTTTGAAATCACATCATCATACTGTAATTTTCTAATTGCCCCCTGATCTGTGCATGCTCAGCATGAGGACTTTCAGAGGCAATATTTGAACATTTCCTCTTAGAGAACATCAGTTTCTTGAAGAGGATGAAACACTTTAGAAGGAAAACTGCACTAGAGGAAATGCACTACTCATAAAAGGGATCTGTAACACCATACAATAATTGGGTATGTTTACAATACTCTAGTGTCAACCACAATCATGGAATCAGCAGGTTGGAACTGGAACTAGAAAAAAGGGAGAAGAAAAAAGAAGGAAAAAAAAAAAGAAAAAAGGCAAATTTCTTCTGAAGTTTGTGCCTCCTCTGTTACATCTGACCAGGGAGAGAACAGAATCTGTGTCTGAGAGCCTTTTTCCTAATGCTGACAGATAAACCACATGTGCAGGTCTGACAATGGAAGGACAGGACAATTTTAGGGATAAGCATTACAAGGAAGAAAGGAAAGCCTTGATACACTTCTAAGATATGAATTCTGTCACTGTGACAACAAAACTAATGCTTGCCATAAATAAAGGGCTTTATTGTACTATAAAGAATAGTGGAATATATAATTTCCTGCTGGAGGTTAGGTTGGGTACTGTGCTGGCTGATTGGATCACAAACATAAAAGAATAGTACTAAATGTGGCATTAGCTACCTATAAAGCTTATTGTCACCTACAAAGCACTTCATTTTTATTACATTATTTATAATCTTTTTATACAAAAAAAGTTCCTAGAGTTTACTGTAGCATTCATCTTTCATGAATTTACAGGATCTGATTCTTGGCCTTGACAAAAGAGCTTGAAGCTATTATTTCTGTGTGAAACAGCTGTGTGGCTGGGCACAGCTGGCCTTTTAGGATGGCTCATTGCAGAAAAGAATTTCCAGGAGGTAAAGAGCACTATATCATCTTTTCAACACCAGTTCCTAACCCCACTTGACAGAAACAGAGGCAGCACATGGCCAGGAAACATTTTACTTTGGGTGGAAAACAGCTGGAAGCAAACTGAAGTCCCAAGCTGGAGCTGAAAGCACAGCTGAAGAAGCAACAGGATATAATTTCACACCCTGTCATTCTCATCCAAGCAGATTCTGGGAGAACTAAGTGTCGTCACCGAGCTCTGTTTTCAAATAACCTACGCAAATCCTTTCAGTGGTACGTTTGTAAAAGGGAAAAATAAATAAGTGTGAAAAACAATGAGATCAGGCAGGGGATGTTGAGGTTTGGAGTCTTCTCATTTGCAGATTGCAGGTTCTACACTTCACACTTTTTTTTCCCCAGTGTCAGTTCTATTTGAGCATTATTTTGATGATATTTAAAGCAGTGAGAAGAGTATTAAGGAGGCTTGGATAGTTTCATTATTTTAGCATATATACACTTAAAAAAATAAGTTTGTCGTTTCCAAGAATTGAGGAAAGGTATCCAAGGCACTGTTCTTTATACTTAAACTCCAAGAGAGAAAAAAAAATGCTGTTTCTCCTCTCTCATTTAAAGATACACTTTATTGTCATTTTGATTCTCTTCAAATTGGACAATTATTTCATTTCTTGGCACAGAATAAAACACAGATTTCTAGGATTCATTGATTTGAAAGATAACACAAAAGCACTCTGAAAATGTTTCCTAAACCACTTCAGTTTCGTGGGTTTCATTCTTTTTATTTTACATTGGCTGTTCTCCCCAGTTCTCACAACTGCAAATTGTTTGCATTAGAAATAAGGGATAATATGCCTGGTGTTAGGAACAGAGACACATATCCTGATGATTAGCCTCCTGCTGCATTGTCAGCTTTCTGAATAAATTATTTTGAATACCATCTTTGTGTCCTTGCTGCAGATAATAACCTACTTGAAGGATTTGAACATATTCTAGAATTTTAGAAAACTGAAAGTGGACATACTTCAGAAGTAGCTCTTATTCTTCAGTCAATAAATAACAACATTTTATTTCCCCAAACACTAGAAAGACTACTATAAATGTTTCTGAA
This sequence comes from Chloropsis cyanopogon, assembly GCA_013400585.1. Lineage (NCBI taxonomy): Eukaryota > Metazoa > Chordata > Aves > Passeriformes > Irenidae > Chloropsis > Chloropsis cyanopogon. Next base: position 52,600 of record WEZZ01007023.1, on the reverse strand, counting down.
AGGGAATTATTTTGTTCAAATCATCTAGAAGAATCAGATTTTGAGCAAGCACCGAAACTTTCAATCTAAAATACTCACAGAATGATTTTAACTGCTCAAATAGAGTCATGAGACCAGAAAGTATAACAACATAGTCTGTTTCAATAGATATGACTGCATTAATATTAGAACATAAATACTTATTGGAGCCAAGTACAAATGTGAAAGGATATTAATACAATATATTTTCTACTTTTTTTTCTCTGCTCTTACAATGTCTCTCCAAGCTTGTATTTCTCACTTCACCTCCATCATTTCCTTGGGTGTCTTTGCCTGCCATATTCCCACCATTAGGGCTAATATAATTTTTTTCAACAAACATTAGAGTGCACAATTTCACACTGTGTCTAATTTAGCTACCTCACTCCTAATTAAGTTGTAGCTCAAGAACTTTCAACTAAAAAAAAATCCTTGGCTTCTTCCATGCTTTTAGATATGCCAGAGTTCACACAAACACCTCTGCAATTATATCCCAATTTCTTTGCCTTTTTTATAAAGAAATGAAGCCAGTAACTAAGTAGTCATTATTACAGCAACTAGACAGAATACCAAGTACAATAAATCCATTAATTAGATCGGATACTTTTTATTATTCAGCTTAACTAAAAAAGCTGAACCAAATGAGACCAGACAGGAAGTTCTGCTGAGCCCTGTGATCTGTCTCTGATACACAGAGTGTAAACCAGGAGAAGTTATGGATACTTCCCTTGAATATTCTCCAAACAATTCAGTTTGCAGTGCAAGGAATTCCTCAGACAGGTATGGTCTCTTTGTGTTTCTATGCACTAATGGTCCATGTAACCCTCCATAGCTTTCTCCTCCACAAATCAGCTCAGCTTCCTTGAAGCAAATGTAAATTTTAGGCATCCAAATCAGTTGACAACCAGCATAAAAACTTGGGAATTTTCAGAATCCCACTGGATCTCCCGTTTCCCAGTTTTACCTTTCTCTCCTGGACAGTGCTACTAACACGGCTCAAACACAAAGCAACATGCCAGCACCTGCACTGCCTGACCAAACAGACCTAGAAGCTGCATAGTCCCTTCTCAAAGACATGAGAGAAAAGCAAGAAATTAGACATTTCAGGGAAGAAAAAAAAAAAAAAAAAAAGGCAGGCTATCAGAAACTTAAACTTTGAAAAATGCATAGAATATTGATCCACCATTTAAATCGAGATCACAGACTGACATTTGACTACCTCTCCATAGAAACAGAAAGTCCTACCACGTGTGTTTCGATCCAAGCCTCAGGATTAACCACATGCAAACTTCTACTCTGAACTCCTTGTAGTATCAAAGGCTGAAGTTTCTATAATTGCTGCAGGAATTTTCAATACTGCCCACATCAATATTATTTTCAGAGTTTCAAAGGTAAAAACTACTTTGAATAGAGTCAAATCATGGACTATTTTCACTCCCAAACAGATGGAAAAGAGACAGAATGCACCACAAAGCCAGATGTGTTGCATGCATAAACAGATGCTTCCAGACTCATCATAAAAGGTTAAAAATATTTAAGTTGCTCTGCACAACTGATGTTTCACACCTGATCCAATCTGAAGGTTAGTGGAGCTTCTCAGGAGGCCCAGAAGCACAACAGCCTTTTAAAGGCTACAACAGCCCTTTCACATTTAGCATGAAAGGTCAACTACAGGTCTCTCCTGCTGGATTTAACACTTAGCATTCAAAAGCACAAGGGGAAGCACCTCAGGAAATTTATTTCTGTTGGAAAAAACGTGGACATATGCTACAACTGATGTAAAAAGGGAATTCACTGAAGAACCAGCATTTCTATTCAAATCATCCATTTGATTCTTCCAAGTGCAATAATTGCCAACTGTTTGCCCAATGGTAAACCACTGAAACGAGCTGTAATAGCTTCTCACCTCACTACTGCTGTTTATACATTAAAATACCTTCCAAGACACTACACAGTGCAACTGCTCTATCTTCTTGTGAGACCAAAAATAGCTGTGATAGCAGAAAATATGCTTTTGCTGATGTACAGCCTCAGTCGAAATGAAATGTTTTTCACATAAACTAATTTTAATCATTGCATGAAATTGCTGAGTTTAGTATTTGCTATGACTGAGTACCAGAAATCTAAACATCGATCCACCAGTACCTTAAGAACACACATCTTTTTTTCTCTTGAAGGGCTGAGATGCAGCTTCCTGAATCTGTATTATTTTACATGAATATCTGAATTATATTACCTATTTAAGATGTTGGGACTGTAAGCCTGTCAGCTTTCACACAAATGTATCTGCTACCATATGGTAATGGGTTATTGTATTTTCACATTTGAAGAACACCCTTCAGAAATAACACCAGTAACCCTAAACTAGGGATAAGCAAATGCAAGTAAAAGCATCCTGAAACATACCAAATGTGCAAAGGGCATATCTGAAATAGAGAGGTAAAGGTTGTCTCTTGTCATTCAGACAAAATCAGAAGTCACCTGAGGATCTGAGAGATTCAGTCTGTGTGTGCACAGCTAAGTGTCCAGCAGAGAAGCCAGAAGCTCATCCCTTTGGATTTCATTGATTGCAGAGCGAGTCTCTCTCTTGTTTAAGTCAGCTTTAAATACTGCATGTTCTGATCTCAAGGGAGACAGCAGTGAAATAACTTCAGATAAAGAAATTAAATCTCCCCTTGAGGAAAGGCTACTGGCAGGAGACCTTATTCTTTCACGTGTGTGACAGTAATTACTGTGTGTGTTCATACAGCACCTTTCAGCTAAGGATTGCAACGTACTTTATAAACACCTGGACAGTATAAAAAAAGTATAAATACATGTCACAGGAGCTAGTTGCTCTTTTCTACTCAACTCCAAGTCAGCAAACATTAAATCAACTCTTTATTGGTATAGCCTTGCTTTGAATATTGTGTGCAGTTTTGGCCACCAAAATGTAAGACATAAAGTTATTAGAGAGTATCCAAAGGAGGCCATGAGGATGAAGGGCCCTGAGGGGAAGCCTATATGAGGAGCAGCTGAAATCCCATGGTCAGTTCAGCCTGGAGAGGAGGAGGCTGAGAGGAGACCTCAGTGCAGTCACAACTTCCTCCTGAGGGGAAGAGGAGGGGCAGGCACTGATTTCTGCTGGGGGAGACAGTGACAGGAGCCAAGGGAGTGGCCTGAAGTTGTGTCAGGGTAGATTTAGACTGGATATCAGGAAAAGGTTCTCTACCCAGAGGGTGGCTAGGCAGTGGAGCAGCTCCCCAGGGAAGGGGTCATGGCCCCAAGCCTGACAGGGCTCAAGGACCATGTGGACAATCCTCTCAGGCACATGATGGGACTCTTGGAGATGGTGCTGTGCAGGGCCAGGAGTTGGACTCGATGATCCCTGTGGGTCCCTTCCAAAACAACTTATTCTGTAATTCTGTGATTGAAGAAACTTCCTCTCATTTCTGAAGGGTTCAAGTAAAAGTTGTGTCTGGGCACACAAACAGCAGAGAGGCTGTCAGAGCTGACAACTCTAATGCTGTTGGCACCCTCTTGGGATGGAGTCTTCACTGAGAAAACATTCTCTGTCAGGTTGCTATTTTCTACAAGTCTCAGATTTTTCATAACCAAGTCCTTAATGATGCTAATTTTGTGCTACCTCCGATCTCCTGCGCTGCCACTTGGGCAGGTGCCCCAGTTTCATTCCAATGCTCACTTTCCAGAGCATTCAGTACAAGGCGGTTCAGGGGCACTGAGCCTGGTCCTTGTCTGGAGCCTGGTCCCCAGGAGCCCTCCCTGACTGGGTGGGCACCTGGCTGCAGTTACGACTAAGGCTCTGTCACCACAGCACAGGCACCAGATGGACACCGGCTCACCAGGAGCCCGAGCTGCACAGAGCTCACTGCCCTGCCGAGCCCATCCTGAACCCGGCCAATATTTGCTCACATGCTGGCAAGGCAAGGACAATGGTGGGCATATTTTTAGCTCAAACAGGGAAGAAGGACCCTTTGTACAATCTTTATTTTATTTACATGATGTCCATCAGGCTGTCATGAGTATGGTAGTATTGGCAGTTTTATTTCCTCAGATAGGTGTTTGACTCACAAGGAGTATTTTTATACAGACATTGAATTTGGAAAATGGGGGGGAAAATATGGATCCTTCTTTAATTTCCTACTTTTTTTTAAAGCCCGTTTTTGCAATATAGTTTCCATAAAACTCTGCAGAAAAACGCAGAGGGATAAAAAAATCAATTGTAGACTCCTCTTTTCTCCAGTGTTTTCTGACAAAAGCAAGATGAGAAGGATCCCCACTGAGATAACAAATCTCTTGGCAGAAGAAAGATGGAGTTGAAAATAAAAACTAAGTTCATGTCCCATATAATGACCACCAATTACTCCCTCTTGTAGGAATCTGCCAATAACAAACAAACAGAAAAAATCAATTGCCAATTATTCATTTGCATTATGACAACTACTGTAGTACAACAGAAAATACAAGTACTCCATTCTCAAACAACAGAACTCTGAACCCAGAGCAGGGAGAAAAAAACATTAACATGCTAGAGAACAAAAACATAGATTATCTTGGGGGTTTTTTTATCAGCTAAAGCCTCCTCAGGCATCCCTCTCTTAGCTCCAGGCTTTAGGAACAAAATGAGGAACAATTACTGAAAAGACAACTGGTCACTCTGAGGTGGAACACTGCAGCAGGACTACTGTCAGAAGATTCTCCACTCATCAGATTGCAAACAAAATAAGTACATTTTTACAAACCTAAAAATGAGATGTTGCAGGCCTTAGTCCCACAAACATTCAAGTCTGTATTTTGCTGGGTAAGGAAACTCAATGCCAAGCCTCCTCCCACGAACAAGATCTCTCAACATATGAATATAGTGCATAGTTACTACACACTGCAATTTATTCCTTTGATGATGATTATCAGGACAAACACTTAAAATGCACAGGACACACTTGGACCTTTCTGGATGTCAAGCCATTCTTTCCCAAAACAGCAATAAAAAACACAAGCAAAAAAAGCTTCTCAGCTTTCTAATCACTGCTCCCATGCAACTCTTCTCTCCAAGCTACAATCCTGACAGTTCAAGAGCTTATGTTCATGATGAAATATGTGGCCTTTGTGAAGGCACTGTAAACTTTTTATTCTTTTGTGTTTACTTTATTTCTACAGAGCAACAGCAAAGAGAAATATTTACAGGCTTAGGACAACAGTGTCTCCTCATTAAATACTCAGCTGTAGAAAAGGACAATGGTAAACAGATACCTGAGGAGTCAACTCTTCACACCCAGAAGTAAGGCATATTTAGGGTTCTCAGTCTACTTCAGTGGCAGCAGGGGAGGTCCATCTGCATGTTTATGAAATTGGGGCTTCCTATAGCATCTCCTTTATGAGTAAGTGAATTGAGAGATCTATCTGCCTCAGTAGATTTAAATTTGATTGTAAGACTCAGAGATTAAGCAACTCCCCCAAAATCTGACAAGCTTTTATCCACTTATCACAGCCATTAATCTGAAGTCCATTTAGGAAGTCCAATACACCCTAAGGTTAATTTTTCAAGAGGTCTTACGTTTTTCCCCCTAATTAACTTCATTCCTTAGCTAATGTCTTCTAATTTACTGGAAAGGAGTCAGGCAACTCCAAAAGTCACCAGAGGAAATGTCATCATCAGAAAAGGATGTGAAGGACATCTGGCTGAGCAACACCAGGCAGGTGCTGCTATCTTCGGTGTGTGCTGGCAAAGCCACACATCTGAACATAGCTCACAGGAGCAGACACTGTGCTAATTTCAGTTACTTCAAATAAAGCAATGGCTTGGAAGAGGACAAGATGTTGTGCCAGAAAGGATAGGATAATATGTTACTGCCAGACATCCCAAAATCCATCAATCAGGTACAGACAAGACCAACGTAATTACTGACTTCTCTTTTTTCTATTCTTGTGGAGAAGCTGGAAAGGGGAAAACAGAAACCCCTCCTTAAGGAAAGGACTACAATTGCCACAGTGCAGCGGAAGGAAAACAAAAAAAATTAAAACTATAGCTAATAAATTCACATTACTTTCACATATTCCATTTTCCGAGAGGAAAAAAAAATCTAAATCTGCTGAGTTCACAGGAACAATTCAACTATGTGATGTTTCATAAAGACATGGAAAGTCTATTTGAACTCTAGATGAACCATACAGCATTTTTATTTTTACCTTTTATTCTGCTCTTCACTCCAGGCAGAATCAATCCCAGGTTTTTATTCTGGGGACACAACACATCAAGCTCTGTCTCTTTACAGCTTTAAGAAAACTTCCACATACTTTAATGAATCATAGAAAGAGCAAATGAGAAGCAGCAGTTCTCATTCTACTAGCTCAGTTATGCACCAAGTATAGGTGAGGCCTCTTGCAGTTGTCTTGGGTTTGATTTTATTGATCATGACAATCATAGGACTTTGTTCCCACATAATATGTTCAAACACTTCTGCATCTGAAATCTATTTGGTTACTATAATTAATAACTTGGGGCAGGGGGAAGCAGGGTTAGAGACTTCTTAGCAGGAGAACGTGGCCCAGATCTGTGAAAGGCAACTTAAGAATGCCAGCTGGAAATCTTTGGAAGGCAAAATAAGCCTGAATCAGTTTTTTGTAGGGTTTTGTTTTTGTTTTAGTTTTTGGGTGGGTTTTTTTTGGTTGTTTGTTTGTTTTTGTGGGGGTTTTTTTGTTTGTTTTTTTTTGTTTGGTTGGTTGGGGTTTTTTTTTTTCTTGCTTAGATTGCCTTGTCATTTTATCCTCCTAATTTCCTCCTTTGAGCAAAAATGAGGTTCAATTTCAGTTCAGGTATTTCTTCAGATCTCTTCATTCACTCACATAATCATTTTTCTCACTATCAAGAGGTTGCTCTTGGTCACAGAGTACATGAACAGATTTCATCTGAAACATCTCCCTTCTCCCCCTAAACATCCCCTAATGTGCCATTCACTTAAGATGCTTGTGGGTCCCTCCAACTCCGAATATTCTGTGGTTTATTTAAACGCGTTTCCTGTCACGGCACTACACCGATTTCCACAGCAGCAGAGACAATACAGCTGTAAATTCCAGGGAATGAGACAGCCATGTAAACTGCTGGAAACACCCTGATTCCAAAACCTTCTAGCAAGAGGTTGCAGATACAGTTTCACACTTCATTTCTTCTGACATGTCCCCAGAAACACCGCTGTGCGTATCCAGTGACAGTACTCGAAACCACGCACCCCAGCCACCTCCGAGGCTTTAGTACACCAGCTACTGTTTCCATCAAAAAGAAACATTTTTTTTTTCCCCTGGAAACAAGTGCTCAGTGTTTGTATGAACAGAGGTCTTTTGCTCAAAAGAGTGGAATGAATGATCAGCAAAATGTGCTTTAACACCGGAAAAAGAGAGAGCTGGAAGTTGAGCTCTTGAGATTTAGAAGGTCACTGACTGCATTCTTTAGACAGCAGGACCATTTTTTTTTCTTTTTACGTAGAAAAAAAATCTAATATTAAAAATACCAGCTTATCTGTTTCTGGTTATACTATAAAAGTATCCTGATTTATGCTGTCACCACCTATCATGAAGTCTTACAAGTAAAACAAACAAACATTTTCCTGTGCTTTCTTAATTTAAATCATAATTTCAATGATTTATACTTCCATGATTGAAAAATAGATTTTTAATTGATCCTTAATGAGTGAAATAAACCCCTATTCTCCTCTTACAGAGAACCCCACTCATCGCTAGATGAAGTGATCAATGATTGATTTATTGATTCCACAATGTTGAGCAATTTACTTACACAGAACATATATAAATATGTATTATATATACAAACACACTCTTAATGTGTATATAAACACATATACATATAGTGCATGTAAATGTGTGTGTGTGTGTGTATATCCAAGGACTCTTTCCCAGCCCCACAAGGATAAATTTGACCAAAACCATGAAAATCTGTTTATATCTCTGTAGCACAAGAGGCAGGAGGGGGTAATAGGGCTCCATTGCTATAGCAATAAACAGCAAGCAATAAAAACATTTCCCTTGAGCAGCTATGGTACAATGTAAGTGCAAAAGCTAAAGGAGGAATATTAGGATGAATATAGACTAGTTAATTGAGGATAAACATACGAGGGGAAAAAAAAAGACTTCTTGAACTTTGCAGTATGCTGATAACAATTTGAAGAGACAGTGAGTAAAAAAAACCTTGGAAAAGAAGAAAATGAATCATGTGAAATTCACAGTGGATTTAGTGAAGTGCATAGTCCCATGGGCTAGAGAGATGTGAAGAGAGATGGCAAAGTTGACTGTGAAAATGAAAGAACTGGACACTGAAGAGTGCCATGGGAATATTGAGGCAAATTCTTCCAACAACAACTAAAGAACAGAAAGGAAAGAACCAACACAAAGTGAAGTGTATCCTCAAGCCTGCTACTTCATTTGCATTTTTGACCTGGTTCTGAATAAAGAAAACAAACAAATGAACAAACAAGATCCAAAACCACCCACAAACCAAAAAGGAGTTGAGAACAATGAAAATGAACTTTTCAAAAACCTTTTTTTTCTGATTTCATAATTCACTCCTGCAAATTATTTTTTGTGATACTTATCTGACACTGCCTTTGATGCTTTGTATCTTAATTTCTGTTCTTCCATTTTTTATCCAACCTATCCCTTATTCCCATTGCAATAAATAGTCACTTTGATTTACAATTCCCTTCAGCCAACTGAGCAGGATTATATATATTTTTATATATATACACACACGTTAAAAAATTAATAAGAACAAAATGAAAATTCATATTTCACAAGGTACTTTATTTGAGACAAGGATTCGAACTTTTTTTTTTCAATTTCTAATTGTATTTACAATTTTAGTGTGACGCTGTGAGTGGAAAGATTAAAATAACCTGCAAATATAGCCTTTAAATATACAAGCAGCTGTTTCTTGCATTTTCTACGTAAATAATATAACAGGAGAGTCAAAAGAACAGGTTATACTAAAGAGACTTAGAACTCAAGGTTGAATATCATTCTGTTTTCAGACAGATACTGCTACTTTCTCCTTGTTAAAGACTTTCCAAAGGTCTGCATACACACTCAAATGTCTGATGTCTCAGACTCATCAGATGTCTGATGTCTATTTTTGCTACAGCCTGCACTTCAACTAATTTGAATGTCTCACATTAGTGCTCTAATTATAGATTATAGAATATAATCTGATTACTGTTACAAACATAAGGGTCAAGCTCCTCTTAAAGTTGCCTGGTTTCTTTTAGGCTCTACTGAAAATAGCTGAAAGTGATGTCAAAATGAAAGTTATTGTATCCTGCAGGTTTATTAAATTGATCTGATATATGGAAAGCTATAGTTTTATAATTTTGTTTTCAATGGGCACATATGACTAATGGCAACTTAATACAGTTGGAGTTTATTTTTCTTCAGAGCCACAGTTATCAAATTTTAATGTCATTTTTTGGATGCAGTTCTCTGGGTTCAACTGCCCCCATCTACTCACCTGTACCCCCAGAGCACCCTCACTCTTGTTCCTCACTCACATTCCAGTCATGAGCTCATGCACATGGGCTTTGCTTTTCCCACACCTCCCAGTGCTGCAGCAGCAGGGGATAGCAGGGTAGAGGAGAAGGAAAGAGGGCTGTGAGAGCAGGGAAGGAGAGGAAGCAGAGGGGTTTATTCTGCAAAGGCATCCCCTGGATTGGACAACCACTGGGTTGGATGGGACCTGGCTGGAACCTGGACCACAATCAATCAGGTCCTGAGGGCCCAGTGCTCCACTTCAGCAGTACCAAACTCATGCAAGGGGTTAAAAACTCATAATAATCAGGCCAGGATTATTCCCTACAAGAACAAAGAGAGACCCTACATTCAGAAGAGGTGTTTTTCCAGGTTTAGCACCTCCAAATCCCCTATCACTTTGGGTGGCATGGTACCCTGAGTTTCATGTGGACTCTGAGGCTCAGTGTGTGCAAGCTCTTAGCTCAATGTCCCCCTCTGCTTCCTCTCCATTTGCCTGACAGAGCCTAAGATCAGCAAAGACAGCTTTCTCTGTCATTTCCAGATGGAGCAAGAAGCAGGCAAAGCCAATCCATTTGGATAGAGGTGGGATGGCCAGCTCACAGAGAGAAAATGCCAGCTCTCCATACAGGAGCAGATTTTTTTCCACAGCTCCCTGCTGTCTTGATCCAGAATAATCTGTAGCTAACTGTGTTCATCAGCCTGTGCTCGTCAGGCTGACATGCCCTTCCCTGCAGGTGGCCATCCCAGAAAGCAACATCCAACTATTTTGCAAAGGCAATAATATTAGGAAAGCAATGGCAAGGAACCTTTTGGTACTAGCAGACTTTGATCATGATAATGCTTATTAAATCTGATACACTGGATGAATACACACAGTTTTATTATTCAGCTAAGGAATTGTTATTATAATGCATATAAAATAGTCACATTCTGATATTAACCAAGGGCTTGGGCTATGGTGAAAGAAAAAAAAAAGATGTAGGGAAAAACTTTGAAAATGCTGTCAAGTGAATAGAGCCATGATTTAAGTGAGAAGAACACTCAGTCTTTTCATCACATACAGACAGGGTACAGTTAGAGTTGAGTATTCTGACCACCAGTAACAAGATGCCTGGAAATGTAAAAATTTAACTTCTGATTAAAATGTGATTTATACCACTGACAGAGATTAGCCTTCATCAGTTTTAATAACTTTAACTCTACAAAGCTAAAATCTGTATGTTTATTACACATGATGACTAATTTAAAAAATCCTGAAGGCCATGAGCCAGAAAACAAGAGGGAACACTTCCAGACTCCATTTTTACTCTTAAAAATGCCTATATGATGCAAAGGCATCTGTAACTGTGATTTTAGACATGTAATTCCCAACTACAACTGGGAGAAAAGTAAATATTTTCAATATTCTTGAATTGTTTTATCTTGAAAAAAAATCTTAATATCGAACATAGGTTTAAATAAATAACTTGCCAATGCTCTTCATAGAGTTTTTTTTTTCATTATCAAGTTATCATGAATTTACTTCTTTGTGGCAGCCTAACTTGCACATCATCCACCCAGTGATAGGTCCTGTCAGCACTTCATGAGAAAAGATTGGTTCTTGGAGGAATTACATATCCAAACAAAAAGGAAAAGTGAGGAAAGAAAAAATTAGAGTAAAATTATTTTGTCTTTAGAATTGTATTGGAAGTAAACTAGAGGAGATCTTAGAGCCTTCCTACACTTAAACTATTCTTCTCTGGCTTTTGGCAAGTCCCACAAGATCATATTCATTGACATACTTAGAGGTCTGATGTTGTAAAGAGGTGACACTTGTGACAATTTCAGAACTTTCCAGTCTGTTCCCCAATAAAACTGTTAGGCTCTTGGATCCTTTTAACCCTATTCTAAAACAAAACCCTGAAATTTAATTCTGGATGTCTCTGCCTCCACTCCCCATCTAAATCATTTAGAGCATTATTTTACATGGTTATTGCAAGGACAAAATGCTTTAAAGTGAGTAAATTACCTGGAGTCTACATTAATAGCAGCAGTATTCACTTTATTTAAATAGACCATTAAGAAACACATCCAAAGGCTCAGAAATCCCTTGCATTTTATCTTCATTAACATCCCAACATCTGTGGACCTGGCAGTGTTTAGTTAATGGTTGGACTTGATGATCTTAGAGATCTTTTCCAACTTTAATGATTCCATTCAAAGCCAACCACATTAGAGAAGGGCATTCACACATCACCAGTTTTGTCTTCTCTGCCTTGTCCACCAACTGCATCTCTGCACAGCCCAGTTAAAAGCTGAATATGCCTTCTTTTGTACTACAATGCATTTCACAAAAATATTTCAGCAGCAAGTCCTGGACTAAGGCAATGTGCTGTGCTGTACTCAGATATTTTAAAATTAAGTGAAAAAAGTATTTTTCTCTTTCCACAATTTCCCTATTTCAGATCTGCCCTGGAACATCAGTAACTGTTGCCATAAAAGCAGTGTGTGGACTCAAGAAAGCTGACTCCATCCCAGCCAGACTTCTACACAAGTCACCCACTGCATTTCGCTTTTGGCAACATTTGCTGCTGTTCCACTCCTTGTCCTGCCTTAGAACAGCCCCAGAATTTAACCAAAGAATGAATTTTCAACCCCACAGTACTAAGAGACAATCAAAAGAGCACGATCAACTAAATTTTAAAATTAAATAGTAGCTAAGTCTCCTTTATTAAGACAAAATTAAGGAATATAAAAAATCTTTAACATCCACAGACTGATAGATTAAAACCATTTGCACCCCGTGACAAAATCTATTTCCTTACATTGTTTACTGCCAGCATGAAGGAACTTAGTCTTTAGAGTGACTTATTAGAAATATTACCAGTGATTGTATTCAAAAATCAATTCTTGCTGAAAATATAAAAAAACCCACTAATTAAAAAGCTATATTGGCAAAATAAAGCTGGCCTAATAGGATCCTGGAAGAATCAATCACTATAATCATCTGCTGCCATAAACTCTATGAGAAGATTACAAATGTGATGCTTCAAAGGAGGGGAAAATTCTTTTAAAATATAATTTGAACTTTACTTCTGAAATACCATGACCATCACGATCCATCACCCACAGTCACTGCCCAGGCCTACAATAAATCAAAGCTGAGATTCAATGGTTACAATCCATCTTTGGAGAGCAAACGGTGCTGCCATGTCCAGTACATGCATTTCAGATTATTCATGATGAAGGGTGTGTTAGTAAACGGCAAACAAAGTTGAGAGAGAACACACAGGACTAATAAAAGCTTACAGAACAACTAATTAAAGCAAACAAATTGAAAAAGACAGAAAAGCAGCACAGAGATGCAGCTGAAGCAAAGCTGCATGGCCTACGGTGTACAGGAGAGCTTGAGCGTTTAGACACCGGGAATTAAAAGCTTACTCAAAAGAGATGTTATATACCACTCTGTCAGAGGAAGCAAATGACCTTGGAAGAAGTTCTAGCTGTGAAAGAGTTCTTCAGGTAGAAAAAAATGACCAATTACCAGAATATAATTGGCGGCTGTTTTGCAGGAGCCTCAGAAAGCGAAGGTCCTGGGAATGGATTTTATGCGGGAACCAAGTTATTTGCCAATTTTTCAGCTTGAGAAGGGTCCATTTCAGGCTACTCATACTTACAAACAAGAATTCAATTTTAAAAAATCAGACTCAGGCCTATAATACAGTTTAAGTCTAATGTAAGCCTATAGCAGAAGAATATCTCACTATGTATGTCCAAAAAAATACATGAGTAACATCACATTAGATAATCTGCCAAGCTATTCCAGAGACTTTTTAACCAGCATTTTTATGTCTAAAACCATGTATCTTGCTACTAGAAAGCATTTTGACAGTCTTAGTTGCTGTGTTGAAGAACCACCATAGACAAAGTGCTTTAGACAAATACCTGACGTAAAGACTTTACCAGGATAGATGATTTTATACTTGCACTTTCAAGAAGTAAATCTAAATTCAATAATTGGAATAAATCTTCTTCAGGGTGTGCTCAAATAGTTCAGGCAATCTATTTGAAGTCTTGCACTTCCATGCAATAAATTGTGAGAGGCAAATCATGAAGCACTGTTTCAAAGTAGTCTAACCCCCATTCACCACAGAGGCTGAACTTTTAATAGAGGAATTGCTATCATTTCCTGTGAGGAATTAGAATGGCTTTTCTCCAGTAAACTGTACATGTCTATTAAACAAAGTTATGGTGAGGAACAGGAGACAAACATTTAAATTCAATGTCAAGAGTTTTCACTTTAATTAAAGCAATTTCCAGTTTAAAGGAAATGAATATCCAAGAAAGCATTTAAAATTAATCCTTCCCTTCAGAAGTAGCACTAAAATTCAGTTAGGAGTGAAATATGATTATTTCACTTCAAATCTTGTAATCTAGAATAAAAATTAAAAAAAGATTCCATGATGTATTTATTTGGCAGTAGCTCACCAGAGTAAGGTACCAAAGTCCTTAACAGAGTCCTAAAATTCCTATTTCAGCTTTGCTGCTTTCCCTCATAAACTATAGATCAGTGATAATTATGGTGCCAACTTAGTTGTTCTACATTTTCTTTCTTCAAATTCCAAGTATAAATATCAGTGAGGAGTACCACTATATTTTAAGGTAGGAAGAAACTGCAAACTCTCTGTCTTCATAAAGGTCATCTTACCTCTTCCTTTTCTAATTCAAAATGAGATATTTGAGAACAGACAAAATACACAGTTCAAACATAATAAGAGGGCTAAATGCCATTTCAACTCTGTCTCCAATTACTGCACACAAAAAGCATTAATATTAATAGGAGTTTAGGGAATCCAACCAAACAACCTGAGTGTGAAACTCCCGTCATCTTTGGAAGGGCTGTCTTGGAAAATTCTGCTTGCCATTTTGACTAGAATAAGAGTGTAAGAGAATTTGCAATCCAAAGTGATACTTGCTCATAAATTTCAGCAAATTGGCATGTTCTAATAAGACGTTTTTCTGCAGACAAGCCTTAATATTTCTGACCTGCTCAAATGCTAACCTGTCTTCCAGTATCCTTCACACGTACATTGGGTCAGCCAAAAAGTAGTTGCCCCCTTCTTCATAATATTTTTACTGTCCCCTGTCAACACTGTGATTTATCCTCCCATTTTTGATGTTGAATATGTACTCTTTTGAGCCTTTTTAACAGCCACTGCACTTTTTCCAGTCCACAAAAAATGCTGGTTATTTTTCTCCTAGACTGTATCACCCCTGTGAGGAAAACTTCCAGCAGCACAAGTGATAGTCTGTTAGTTCTAGCTTGGAGCAGCATCCTTCCTCATGCTGTTCCCTCTCTGTTTCCCACTCTACTCTTTTGCAGTGTTATCCTGAATGTGCTACACCAAAACCATCCATTTCATCTGCCAGTGTGCAAGTTCCTGCTATCTACCCACCTGTACATTTTGCTGCACTTCCATGAACTTCTAAAATTAGAAATTGCTAAAACTAGAATTTTATCCTCTCAGACACACTTTCCTGACATGAGTCTTGCTTACAGAAAAGCCAGAAATCTGAGAAATATCATAATTAGTTACAGATGCAGATGGACACAAAACAAGAAAATTAATACACTCCCATGTATTTCATTTATACACACACAGGCATTCTCTCACCACGTTTTTGTGTTACTCTAAAAAGTTCAAAATGAAGTCTGGTAACAGTTATTTAATATCTGGGAACTCAGCAACGATTTGAGACAGACAAAAGCTACTGTCACCCTCAATGCAGACTTCAGCTGTTATCAGTGGGTACCACTTCATGGCCCACCTGTAGCACTGACTAGAAAGGCACCTGAACTCTCTGGGACACGGCCCAGTGCACACCCTTCAGCTTTTACCATTCTCACAGTGCAAAGCTCTCAACACCTCAGTGTTTAGACCAGTCCTCAGCAAGGCTGAAACTCAGTAAAGATGCCCCTAGGAGAGCATCCAATTCCACAGCTCAGAGAAGTTTGTAGAAAGGTAGCATGATGCTTTTTTGACTAATCAAAGTTGCATTAAATGCACCAAATGAAGGTATTTTGTGAGATCCCAGCTTTTCAAAATTTATACGCACCCACTTTGAAAAATAACTTAGCAATATGAGCAATAAAGTTCTCATTTTGAAAACTACACTGTACAGAATCAAAAAGTTATCTCTCTGCTAAGGAGAAAAACTCTCAAGGCCTTTAATCTCCCCTCAATCAGATACCATGATTCTTTCACTGTTTTTTCTATTTTAGATGGAACAGCAAAAGTAAAGGGTAAACCGGGCCACTTGAAAGACCTATTATCTGCTTATTACCTTACTGACTTAGGCTCAGTGTGCAATTTCTAGTGGATTGTTCCTGAAAATAGCCCTGCACTGACAAACTCCTGGAAGGAAATATTACCCCCAGCAGCAGCATCAGTGAGACATAACTAACAGTGAGCTGCTCTGTTTCTTGGGTTACTCTTTAGGCAGCCACAGCCCACCACAACCTCGACCTCCCTGAGTAACCAACTCCCTTCCTTCAGGATCAGATGTGGATCTATCAGCAATCCTGGCCCAGGAAGGTTGCTGCTGAGACACCCTGCTCCATGTTCCATTTATACATTTCATCACTAAAAACCAAATGAGTTAATGAGTAAATCTATGAGTTAATATACAGAGCTCACCACTGATTGGAGCCTTTTCAATAAGGCCCCTGAACAGTCGCTTTTTAAACTTTTTCTCCTTAAAAGTTTTATTTATTTGGAAAAGCCTTGCACACTCCAGGAATTCTGCAACTAACTAGCGATTTGAACTGAAACATTTATGCTGTCCTTGTCACCATGGCACCCAGCACATCCCAATCATCTATTTGATGATTCCTTCCTGTTTGCTTATTTCAAGCATGCTGGTCCAGCATTCATGAAGAAAATTCCATTTGCTGGCTTAAATATATAATTCTGAATATTTCAACACTAGCGCACAAACACCTAGCTCTACAGTTTCTACTGATTTGTATGTTTAAAAATGAAGGCAGAGGTTTGAAAATATGAGGCTAATAGCACCTGTCTGACCACATCAGGTCTTACTGCTGGCTGTGAAACAGCCTCTGAGCATGTAACCACTTTTCAGCAGTGCTAGAAAAACGCCCCCTAGTACATTATCCTGAAGATAAATAGGACCATACCAAATGATTCAGTAAACAAGTAACACAGATAAAATTAGATTAACCCCTCGGTGCAACACGTTGCATGAGCTTCCTAAACAAATTCTTTTATAGCCTCCATCCCTTCCCCCATCACTCCACCAACTCAGGCTTCACATCCTTCAACCTCTGTCACCTCACAGGTGCAGACTAATGCCCCCTCAGCATATGGCAGATACAGAGAGACTAATCAATCTCCCTTTTCTCCCTGTCTCTTTCCCCAAAATGAGGTCAGCCTTAACAGAAAAATACCCATTTTTCTCTACAGTACTGAACTATGCAGTGCCACAGACAGGACAGTGACATTCCCAGAGCAGGGAAGCAGGGCTGTGCAGTCACCTGCCCGAGGCCACCTGTGCTCACACCCACTCCCCTCCCCATGTGGGACTGCCATGCTCCCAATGCCCAACGTGCAGCATGCACAACAGGAACTTCCTTCCTCTTTCATATTTTTATTCCCTGTCATGGTAATCATGGAAGACAGGAACTAAGGAGAAAGGGAAAAAGGCAGAATGTACAACTTCTGCCAGATTAATTTCTTTTCAGGCTGGTGGAGAGTTTAAAAAAATGTAAAAAGCATGATTCACTTCCTATTATTCACTGTGAGATCCATTCAATTACTGCTCTAACAGTACATTGGAGCAAGGATAGCTCAGACACAGGGAAAGGTCAGTCCGACCTCTGCTTCTAAAGCCTGCCTAACACTTGCTTCCAGATCACTCTCTTCCAAATGCAATGACAGAATGCACACACAAGTGCAGAATGCAACTTTGCAGCTGAGGACCCACTCAGTCCAGGTAAGAGAGGAGCTGTGAATTTTTAAAAAAGAAATTACAGATGGTATTTGCATAATATTTGCGGTTGGAAATAAACTTGATTTGAGGAGCTTGTCTCCAGATACAAAACAACCTTTCCAGTTTCCTAGCTTGCTTAAATGCAGTTTACTGTGGTCTCCAGTATCTAAACTCATTATTCCTATGGTTAAGCACTAGCTTCAATAGCATCCAATGGGTCTTGTAGCACAAAGAACTCACAGAAGAAAAACTGGCAAAATGTGCTGGGAGAGGGGCAAAAAAAAAAATCCCCAGTTGTATTTTCTAATTTCCTCAGTCCTAGACCTAGAAGGAAGACACCTTGTGGTGGATCTTCCCAGGCTGGGAAGGTGCCAAGGGGAAAAAGTGTCTTGCAGCAAGCCTTCCACACAGAACAGTTTAGGTCAGAGACTTTGGGGTCAACTTCTGAACAAACTGGAACAGATCAAAATTTTGATAGAGAACCATGAGGATGACCTCTCTGAGGGAGGCAGAGAATAGATGCACCAAAGCCCAAAAAACATACTTGCAATTTTGCAGTTGTCTCATACTTGCTCATATCTTCCTGTCTTGGGGCAGGGGGATTGGCTACAAAACTAAGGGTTCACTTTTTCCTTTTCAGTGGTGAACCAGCAGAGAAATCTGAGGATAAAGACTGAAAAATGGAGACAAACACCATTTCATCTTGTGGATTTTCAGTTTCTGGAGCCTTCTCCAGCCCCCACCAGCACAGTCTCCTTTCTCTTTACTGAATCCCATCCTTACCATGATCCCTGTCTTTCCAGAGCTTCCTGGCCTCCCACCCTGCCTCCTGGTCCTGCTCCATCTGTATTTTCACTCTGATTCAATTCCCAAACCACCTCTGTCCCACAGCCCACTGAGACTCTCAAGCCAAAATACAGAACTAAACTGGTACCATGAACTCTGTATAAGACAAACATGCTTCTCAAGGAAAGAAATGGCTTGTGTGAGCATGATAGATCATATTCTATGATTCTCTGGCAGCATTCAGATTTTGGGCAGGGCAGATGCAAGAACAATGCTGAGTATAACAGAAGAAGACAAGCACATACAATTTGACAGCTACAATTGGTAGACATAGTTTTGTAAGCTCTGCCCTGATCTGTTTTCATGCATGTGTGCCAATTCTCCTTTGGAGTTAGCAGGCAGCCCCCCAAAAGAAAAAGAATAATACACCTGAGGCTATCAGAGAAGTTCCTCTGTTTTGACAAGACAGTGGGTCTCTGTTGTCTTTTGTAAAACATCTTCACAGCCAGATTCAAATTACGTTGCCTATAAGGCACCCACCTTCCCGAGCACACAAAGTGTGTTTCAGTGTCCACCTGGATTAAGACAGAAATTGAAAAGTCCTTTTTGCACTGCACAAAATGGGAGGCTCTGTTAGCAGAGCTCTCCAGCTCAGAGGCTGGGTGGGCCACGATTGACCAGATGTCTAACAGGAATTGGCATTTGCCTGTCTACCCTGTCCACTCTGAAGGCTGCAGCATGAAGCAGCCAAAACTCTCCCCGCTCCAAAGACAAAAATCCATCAATTTCATTACACAGCATCCTCCTCCGAAATACCAAAGCCTCACTGAGTTTATCAAAATGCCTCTTCTGCTTGGCAGGTTGGGATACAAACCAGCACACATATATTAGAGACTACTGACAGTTCAACGGAAACATAAATAACAAACAATTTCACCTAAAAGGACATTTAAGGGTTCTAGCATTCCCCAAGCATTTAACCACAGTTTGGCTCTTAAATTATTAATATTGCAAAGGACATTTGCAAAAGAATTGTATCTAAGAGGCAAGCTGCAATCTGCTGCTGCTGATTCCCTCCCCTGTAGTTACATTCCTGTATTTCGACACAGTCATTATTTTAGCTCTAGCCAATGATGCCACTAAGTGACAGCTACAACTTCAGGTGAGGAATTTATAACAGCAGCCACTCATTACAGCAGTACAAAACTTTGGAAAAGGGTGAGAGGAACTTTTTTTTTCCCCACATTTCAACCTATTTTAATGCTTCAACCCATTTAGTCTCGATCTTAATCCCGAGTTTCAGATTAACCCACTGTGTCAAAGTGCAACTGTTGCATTGTGCCAGGCTGCAGCACCAGATTAGAGGAAACCACTGAGCTTCAAGTCACTTTTAAAAAGTCATGACTCCTATCTGTGCCCCTCAAATCTCAGCTAGGAAAAACAAAAACAACAGCATTCAAAGCTGTTGATAAAAGATTAAAGATTTGCACTTACTCCCTGAATTAAAACAACATAAAATGCTCTAATGCAAGCTGCTCCTGTACTCTTCTCCATGGCTCAGTTTTGACCCACAAGGACACTTTAGTACAAAGTTCATTTATTCAGCTCAGTTAAGGGTCCAACATACACTCAGTTCCAGGTTAATTTCTACTGTGAGTTTTTTTTACTAAAAGCAAAACTCACATGGATGATTAAACCTGCATCACATATTTCAAATATTCGTGTTTACACTGCCTTGTAACGACAAGAAGCTATCTGGTTCATTATAGAATGTTCAGTGCTGCAAATGAAAATTTAAAAGCATTCATACATCAAAGAGTTTGTATCTTATTTCTAAAATAACAGAAGTACTCAGACCAGACAGGTGGACATTTGAAGAATACGGAATTTTCTAATTCACGACAGTTGTTTAAAGTAGTCAGAGTTAGTAGAGCCAGCAATCCACCTCAGTAGTAAAAACTGCTATAAAAATCTTTATGAGATGTTACAAACTGGCCTAATTATCAGAAGATTCCTGTATGCTCTTTGGATGAGTCAAAGGTAAATAAATGCTTAATCCAAGGTTGTCATAGGGCAGTAAACTATTTATCAGCAGGTTGAATGTAAATGACTCCAAAGACAACAGGAAAAGGAAGGGGAAAAAAAAAAAAAAAAAAAAACCAAAAAAAACCCACTTAGAAATCATCAGCAGGAAAAACTCAAAGGCAACTGTATGTATTTACAGACCCTCAGGTGTTTTTAATACTGAAACCAAAACAGACCTGAAAGCAAATTGAAAGGATCTTAACTTCTCAGACACCAGCAAAATATAATAAGACTTTATTGCATTACTTACACAGTACTGTCTCATAGAGAAGATCCCTACATGTTACTGATTTTTTTAGTTTAATTGCTTCAAAGTCAAACCAGTGGTGAGAATTTCAGTTCGCCTCTGAGGGCTAAACCCACAGCTAAACAAGCAGAGAAGTGAGCAAAACCAAATAAAATCACCTTCCATGTTTGGAACTACCTCACAAAATGAAACAACACCTTCCTTGGTGGATGCATACATTTCACATCAAATTAGATCTCTACACAATCTGTCTGATTCCATGTTTCAGTATTTAGGAAAGCATTATATAAATATTGAAAAACATACAATTCTAATTTTGTGAAATGTGTTTAGAGAGCTTAAACAAACAATACTGGTCATAAATTTTGGTTTGCTTTACTCAAGCCAATGTGTTTCTCTCCACACCCTACCAATTATACATCATCCAGATTGCTTGTGTTTGCTCACACACATTTCTGCACATGTATATGCAAATGCCTAAATGGAAGTTTGTGTAATATTCAGTGGGTTTGTGATTTCGTGACAACTGCTTCTAATCACAGTTATTACCATTATTTATTACAGCTCATACCCCAGGTGTGCACGCTGCCTTACAGGCAAACTAGACAGATGTCTGAGCTAGACAGCTGCCTGCACCAGCCTTCATACTGCTGAGGAAACAGCAAGCACTGAGACAGTGACAGGATTGAGAGCGCAAAGATCTCTTTAGTGAGATATGTACATAAAACTAACTGCAATTTTAACAAATTAACCTTGTTCCACAGCACACTTTACCTGTTTAGTTACTACAGCAAATACTTGCAGTTTTCCAAAGGGAACAGAGGGCAGTGGCTCATTGAGGTAGGGCTTTCACTTTCCACACCCCTGCCCTGTAACTCAGAATTCCAGTTTTTCAGTCACAAAAGCTCCTAGTGATTATAACTGTGATGGAGCCATGTAAATTGTGGTCAGACTCAAAAGCTAGAGGAATATCCACTTCTCTGTTCTTCAGAGGTGTCAAAACTGGACATCTGCTTTAATAGGTGCGGTAAGATATTTTAAATGTCTTTTACTAATAACCAGGGCCTGGCAGGAAGCACTGTCTTCACATGATACCTGACTTTCGTGGCCTATAAGAGAAATTTATATCTTCTCCTCCAATCCATTCAAGACACAGAGGCAGGGAACAGATCTCACTTAGCACAACACCAACACTCCCTTCTCTAGAGACTGCCAAATGACCTGAAGACACCTCAGAACTCTGCAAAAGTGTGTGTGTGGTTTGGCTTATGGCTCTTCCCCAAGTCAAGCAGTCAAGAGCAACAGCTTGGAGTGAAGACTGAGTTGCACTGCAGAAAATGCACTCACAGTGAGCCTCTAGCCTCACTGTGGGCAGTGCAGCACCACACCTTCCTCGGACACGTGCAGGAAACAAACATCTCCAAAGACCTTTGCTTTCAGTGTCTCTTCACTTCAGAAAATGAACACCTAGCAAAAAACAAAACAGTACCTCATCTTGCCAAGTAGGCAAGCATATGCCACTTTTCAATGCAATTATTTATACTCATGTCCACATTAACACTAATGTATGATGACAACAGAAAGCTCTAACATAGTCTACCCTCACTATTAAAAGATGTACAGAATAATACCAACCCTATATTTCTAAACAAAACCAACAGAATACATCTCACCATCCTTTTAATTTAACAGAAGATGAAAAAAATATTGTTGGGTTGGGGATTCTTTCGTTTGTTTGTTTGTTTTTTCCAGTGTGCCTCTAGCAGCGTACTTTCTTACCTCCACAGGATCTCCTTGTTTTGTGGTTATTAGAAAACCAGTGTTTGGGTAGATTATCTCTTCTTTCTTTGTTTAATACCTTACGACGTTGTTTACAATAAGAATTCCAAATAAAAATAAAATGTTATTGGACTGTATTATAAAAGTCTTCTAATAAAGCGTCCTTGCCTGAGGCTAAGCATTTACCCTGGCTTTTATTCTCCTCCAGATTTTTACAAGATACCTATTAAGCCTCCATCAAAATCACGCCAGTGAATGCACAACAGCTGATGATCAAGATTAATTCCTTTGTTTCTAGTAGCTGGACAACACTTTGATTTAAATGGGTTGTGGTGTGCAAGTGATCTATAAAATGACTTTGTAGCAGTATTATTAAGTTGGAGAAGTTTCAAATGCCAATGCCCTCTTTTGTATTCCTTCATAGTTTGAACTGTTATTTCCAAACATATATTTCCTTTTTGGCATGATGAGCAAGTCAGATTTGGAAGGATGTTCTTTCCCTGAGACTGAACAAGGTAGTAAGCCAGTCAGCATCCCTGTGCACTGTGTGTTCTGAACAGAACACACGTCAGGGCAAGGGTGTAGCATTCCGCTGAAGAACAGGAGAGCAAGACAAAAGAAAGAGAAAAAAAGCTAATGTTAGGTCTGACATGTCTGCCATTTTCTAACTTGAATGGCTATAATAAACTACTTGCTATTTAACATCCTACAGCTGGAAATATTTGACATTTGTCCCTTGTTGTTTGAAAGAATCCTCTTATATTCTGCTGCTTCTCTCTATGATCCATGCAACTAAATTTCCAATGGAAGTTACTTTGAGAACTGGAAGAATTGGCTTTCACTTATGGCCTTCAACTGCTCTACACACCCCAGTGCAGTGGTAGGAGTTACACAAAGTCCATGCCCTTCCCTGCCTTACCAAGGGTGTAGAGAGCCACAAAAAGTTCTGTGGAGAGAGGTCAGCACTACATTATGCTGCCCAAGGTGAACACAGTAGTTCTATTGCACACAATGTCAGGGCTTTTTACTTAGGATTGCCACATTTCCACTTGCACAGCCATCACCAGAAGGGGCACAGAAAAACTCGTGGCTTGTACCTTCTTTGAAACATTACTACCAACTTTCCCAGGAGTAATGACAAAAAAGCCTGGAGCTGCTCGGAGTCCAAAATTCAAACCATGTTCTGAAGACACCTGGACATTCATTTAAATGTTATGGAAAAATCCAGAGCACCTCAAAGAACAAAGAAATTATGCAGTCAGTTAAGAATGAAAGAACCAAAGAGCATTAAGAACCAAATGGTGTTATTACTTGAAAATTTTACTTGTGGAACTCATTCAGTGTTTGCTGTAGTCTCTAAAATTAATTTCCACACAAAAGAAAAATCAAAACAACCAAACAAAAAAAAAGCCAACAGTAAGACAAAGGCTAATTAACTATCCCCATCTGTTCCCCATCTTTAACTGAAGCTTTTGATTGTCAGACCCTTTAGGAGCAATTCAAACATCTACAAATAGGCGTCTCATGACACTTGAGATAAAACATGGGGTCTGCAAGTGACTCCTGCCTGTTTTGTGGGGGCCTAATGGAAGATGGTGTAGGTGGCCACTGTAGACGCCCCAGACACATAACACCAGCTATTTTTAAGTATATGGAGTTACTATCTCCATATTTTCACAGGTTATACAAAACCATTTCAACAGAATCTCAGTTCACAGAGCCATACATGACAAAACTCTAGTCTACATGTCACAGAGCTTGATTAAACAGTGGTATTAACCATGCACTCAAAGCAATCTCTAATTTAAGGATCCATGGAAATCCAAATTAAGATGGCAATGGAAAAAACATTTTCCATAATAATGTGAAGGATAATTAATGCTCTCCAGTTACTTTCAGAATAACATAATATTTTTCTATACTTAGAAAATAAATTATTTGGAATATATGAAATTTACTTATTTTGGTCTCAAAATGAACTAACTTCATGCAAAATTTTTCAGTTACAAAGAGTAAATCCCCACTTCCTGCCTCACTGGGAAAAACCACATTTGTCAAGTGTTCAAACTTTCAGAGTTTAATCAGATTCTGAAGCAGAAAAAATTCTTCTGTGACAGAGGGATGTGCAGGAAAGTTGCCATTCTATGATTCATTGTTCTTTAACAGAAGAAAACGTACTGGAAGGTGAAGAAGAAAAGCTGGAAAACAAGTCCAAGTAGAGTAGCTGCCACAGAATACATGGTTTCCACCTCTACGGATGCATGTCCCCTCTCATTTTTTCCCTATACGATGCCAACCTAAACAACTATTTCTTTCTAAAGAAAGAGTATGTTCTTGTTCAGTGAAGAAGAGAAAAGGAGCACATTTCTAGACTGGCTGATAACCCAGCTAACAGAAAGAAAACAAAATGCCAGATTGTCTTGAAGCTATACACACACCTTCTGAATCCCCAGTGTCTGAACATTCAGGACCTAAATTGCTATCTGCAGTCCTTTGCTTATCATTTTATTTTATTGAAAAAGCCTATTGGAACCAAAAATTAAGGGTACTCCCTCCAGCAGAGTCATTTTTCATTTGTATGCTTTGATGACTACCTGCTTAATGAATCAAATCTGACTTAAAAAGAACAACTGTTGTTTGGTTTACTTTTTTTCTGGTACCTCTGTAGTGCTCACTTCTGACAGAAAGTTAGCTGTAACCTCTTCATCTGCACAAATGCACAACATGGGGGCAGAAATGTCTAGCCCTGAGTCCAGATGTTTAATCCTGCTGGTCAGAGAGCAAAATAATCACAAACACAAAAAATACATATTTCCCCCCACCAAGCTTTTTGATAGTCTGAGCAGACACTTGAAAGTAATTCAAATACACCAAGAATTTGGCATTGTTCATGTTTTACTATTTTCAGCTGGGTCTATAATCTAATCAGCTAAACTTTGTCATCTGAAATCGTTTTCAGAATAAGAACTACGTAATTCTCTACATTCATTCCACAAGACAAGCCATGTGTCAGCTCAGAGAATCTGTGGATAATAGGGGATAAATTGCTGCCAGGCTGAAGGCAGAGCTGCCCTGTGTAGCAGTGTCAGAACGGTCTGGAGGGCAGCACATGGAAGAGAAGCCCCCTCACAGCTGCGATGGCTGATCCAAAGGGTCTTTTACAGCATAAAGGATTCTATAATACTAATATTGCCAATACACTGGAATTCTGACCTCAAAAATTCTGCCATGCCAGGATCCTAATTCTCTCAGGGTGACTTTCATGCAAATTTGTGATGACTTTTAAGCCAGTTTGGGATAGACGAAAGACGTTTAATTGACAGTTATGTCAATGTTCTACAGCAGACCTGCAGGGGACACTGGCAGGGCAATTGAAGCTGGAACAGCATGAAGACTGTCTCGTTTGCTCAGATAAGCTTATTTCTGGGACAAAAGATTAGTTCCCTCTAATGCCCCATACTGGTTTCTCTAAACCAGGATTTGGGAGGTATTAGCCACTATGTAAATAGCCCAGCAGATTTTAACTCAACATGTTACTGGATGTAGAAGACACACTGCCCTACCTACCCTGAAAAAGGCAAAGTGAAAGTCATTCACATTAACCTGTCTCTTCCAAATCCTAGACAACCTAACTTGGAGTTTTTGTGATAATGGGTGCACAGCTGTCCACCAGAAAGCTAACTTTCCATCCAGTCATCTTGCATTTTTCCAGCAACAAGTTAATTACTATGACTGCATTTCAGCACAAAAGAAAGAGAACAAAGAAAACCCCTCACCAATTTGAAATTCAAAATGTATATATTGTGAGTATATAAAAATGTATTATCACAAGTCAAATCACAGAGACTAAAGCATTATTAATAATGGCAGTACATTTTCTAGTGATATTTAAAATTCACAACCCTGTTCCACTTGTTTGTCTCCAAAGTCAATATAACTGAATTTTCTCTCCATATACTTGACTAGAGAAATTCCTTTCATTCTGATGAAAAAAAAACCTCTGCCCTTAAAAACTGGTAGATGCCTTTCAGCAAAAGCACTAATAGAAATACCTGCTTCTTAAAGCACGAGTTTCAGTTTGGTGGGGTTCTTTCACCACTGATTTTTATCCTTTAAAATGCATTGATTTCTCTTTTTTTGCTGACCTTTACAGTATAAATGTCACTGTCAGATAAAATAATTGAACCCAGTAATCCATGCACAGTCTGGAAAAAACCTTTGACTGATTTCAACATGATATATCACAGTCTAATAAGAACCCAACTACATTTCTTTACAGACAAGTTCCTTTCCTTTAGTCTAATTCAGGTGGTATATGAAACACAAAGTTTATACTTGAGAAATATTCTGAGACTGACACTGGTTGCTAGTTGCCATGGAAATAATAAATTATGAACATGGTAGACGGTGCCCTCTCTTCAGTGCACAGGTAACTGCATGCAGCACACCATTCCCACCAGGGTGCAGCAGCAAGGGAAGGCACCAGCCTTTAAGTTTTCCAGAGACAAATGCGAAAATAAACTGAATCCCACATTTCCACCAGTCAGACAAGCTAAAAGCTGTTATTCTTTTCTGTATGCATCTAAATTTAATATGTGTGCAATTCCATTCCTCTAACCCACACCATTAGCACATAACAGGGATGAAGCCATGAGATCTCTCTCCTGCCAGGTATTTACCTGGAAACTTCTTATTTCCCACAACAGCTCTCAGATTAAGCCTTTAAGTAATTAGATTCTTGAGCACAAGCCCTATTTTTGGTATGCTTTCTGCAAAGGGCTTTATGGAAGTAGTAAGTTTGTCTATTTATTCACTGTACAGTCACTGAAACATCGACACATCTCAGCAGGGGGGAAACAACTTCTCAGCCTGCTTGCACCCCTGTCAAGCTTCATTTTTATTGCTTTGGATCCACCCCCTCTGCCAAGGCTGTTCCACTGCAGTGAAAAGTAGGCAGGATACATCGATCCAAAGAGACAAAGCACAAACAGTCATTTTAACCCATCAGGAGGCAAAGTGCCAGCTTGAAAAAAGGGACAAAGGGACATTATGAGTAGAAAGCCTGCTCAGTTTCATCTTTGCCAGGGTGTGACACCAACCCCAGGCCTGCAGCCACAGGCGTGCCCTGTTCCTTCGGGCAATGGGGACCAATCTAAGGCAAAAAGTCACAGCACTGGCTGGCACTGCCAGCAAGGCAGCAGCGAGGCTGTGCCTCTCAGAAAGCACTAGTCTGGGATCCCAAAACAAGCCCAAGCTGACATGGGCACAAATGCTCAGTTCTGTGAAGACAGGGACATCCTGGGCATGTGCTAGAAGGGAACATTTTGTGCCTGGCAAACCGGTGAAAACATCAGGAGTTTTCCATGTGTATTCCTGATACAGCAGCTATTCTGCCGCGTTTACTCCATCCAATCAAGAGATTTCTACTCAGGCTTTAAAAACATTCAAAAACTCCTGGAAGTTAAGGCTGGAACCTTATTTATCTGCTTCATTGGATTGGTTATAAGCTTAACTGGAGCTTTATGAATGATGTCAGTTCTTCCTGGAGAAGGCAGAGAGGTTGTACAGGGTGTTCAGTTGGAGCAGCTGTTTTTTCAATCAAGAGATACTTAATTAAGCAGAGAGGAAAAATGAAAGATACATA
Source organism: Chloropsis cyanopogon (assembly GCA_013400585.1). Taxonomy (NCBI): domain Eukaryota; kingdom Metazoa; phylum Chordata; class Aves; order Passeriformes; family Irenidae; genus Chloropsis; species Chloropsis cyanopogon. Next base: position 24,521 of record WEZZ01007023.1, on the reverse strand, counting down.
ATATGCAGAAACAGGCTAGCTAAGGGTTTAAGCCAGGCATGGGGGGGAAAAAGTGAGCTTGCAAGAAAAATATGCTCACCTATGTTTTGTTTTAAGCTGGTTTCTAAAGGAAACCTGTGAGTGCTGTGAAGCATGTTAGAAGCACAACAGTCAAGAAATAAGGAAGGACACTTCTGGGAAAAGCAGTCTACAGTGCACTGTGATCAGTAATGTCTGCTCCATGAAATTTCAGAACAATTAATGCTCACTTCCACAAACATACAGCTCTTTAAAGCAAATGAAGCATGAAGGAAACCCAATTGCACTAAGCACAAGAATGATCTCAACATACAACAAGAGTCAGTGATCTTGCTGTGTGATAGTGTCATGCTCTGTGCCTCCTACCAAACTACGGGTCTGTTTAAATTTATTATTACTTTTTAAATACCCTTTTCTACATTTAATTTCACTGATACATGAGGAGAAGTCCCATCTCATTCTTAATGAATTCAGCAGTTTTACTATTACTGATGAAATGCCTACAGACTCCCAGAGCCCAGGCAAGCAAGAAATCAAATGATCGCAGTAGGTGCGGCAGGCTCTCATTTGCCTCGGGGCATTCACAAGCCTCTTATCACTGGCAGTGCCTGCTTGAGGTTGCACCACAGTAGAGTTAAATCCTGCATTTTCATCAGAAGCTCACCTAATCTGGGCTCGCACATGGCATGCAGTTCCTCCTCTGTCATGGTGGCTTAGGTGTGCTTTTTGGGACATTAGCATGGGCTGTGACATGTGAACTGAAAACACAGGTGGCGATTACAGCTTGTCCTCACAAATTGCTCAGGCTTGTTTATACTGACGGGGGTGCTCAGCTCCACTCACATTTTGGTACCTGAGTCCTCTAAAGCTAAAAAAACAACTCCAGCTTCACTGTAACCTACATTGCAACCATTCCACAAAAAGAAATAAAGGAGCAACTCCTGTAGCATTAGTCTCCCATACAGGAAAAGAGACATAACTTGGTTATGCCCCTTTTCCTATTAAAAAAAAAAAGGATGAGTCTATAAGCAAATTCATGTAGGCAAATATTTAAAACTATACCACACCATTATTACCATGACCTTTCCATATCTTCAACATAAAAAGACCTTTTAAAGTAGACTATCTTCCTCTCTACAGAGCTGACATAAAAAGGCTGTCTGTGGCTTTTTAAAAACTTTTATACATCATAGACTTAAACCATATTACAATTGTTTCTAGACAAATTAACATCTGGACTGCCTCTGCCTGTATAGCCATCATTCACTAATGCACAGTTGCTACGATTTCTTTCTCTACTGTAGGAAAAAATAAACCTCAAGGAGAATAAATACATCACTTGTTTCAAGTTTTTAATATCTGCTTCAAAATCACCAGTGAGGCAGTCACGGTCCAGACTTGTTTTGACAACAATTTATCCCAAGTTTACCACTTCAAAATTGTCTACGCACAATCAGCTCATATTCACCCCTCAGAGCTGACTGCTCATGAATAATTTCAGGTATTTCTAAGTCTCTTCCACATCTCACAGTCATCTCAGATATGACTCAGTTTCAGTGCCAATCAATGGCTTCAATTGTTCAGATTATGAACAGAACCGTAAAATTAACAGCTGAGAATCCACGGAACTGATAAAATCACTTTGATGTGATGGTGAGGAACCATTGCTGAACCTCTCCACAGGAACTGGGCAGGGAGGGATGGGTTAATCACGTGTAATTCCACTGAGTATTACAGGCAAAATACCTGTCAGCCTAAGCAAGCAGCAGCTTCTCGTGCAGCTGACTTTCTTGAAGGAATCTGCAAAGGCATACAGGGGTCTCAGTGCTTTGCTGCCCCTCACCCCCAGCCAGCATCTCAGCTCCAGCTATCTGGATGCTGCTGAAAGGAGCCTGGGCTCTAATGTGCACTTCCCTAACCAAGGTATGAACATCTGCTTAGTACAATGTGGCTTTACCTGCAGGTTACAGTCTACAGGCTGGGCTACCGTGAGCCATAAACAAAGGATGAGCACCAGTAACCCCAAGGAAGCCCAAACCAAATGAGGAGGTTTCCACATTCATCAGGAAAGTAGGAGCTAATAGCAACAGGCTAAATGATGATAAATTATAGGCTAAATGAAGCCTATGTGAGTTCTGCCATCTTTCTCACACACCTGTGAATGCATTTCTGATGTGGCCTGCACCACCACCCTTGTTTCAGAGCTTCTCCAAAGGAAGTGGCTGCAGAGCCACCCAATGGGTCTTACAGAACCAGAGGAGTACACTGGGTGCTGACAGGCAGAAATGCTGCAGTCAATATTCACTTTGAAGAACGTTCCTCCAAGCATACACCTAATGAAAACGTAGAGACCTACAGAAAGACTGCACAGCTATCCCTGGTTCTCTGGCATGGCCCTGCCTCACAGTTTTTAACCATGGATTAAGCAGCAAACACCTATGATGTCACATGACCCACTGGTTACTCACAAGCAGGGGAGATCCCCCCGAGGTATTTTTTCTTTTTGTGTTTCCTAATATCAATATTATCCTTGTCAGCTTTATGACTTTGTGCAGTCTGTACTTCCAGTCTCAACCATCCAAGAAAAAGGACTGCAAAACCCATAGTGCTTCCTGGAAAAACACTGATAGTTGTTGGAGACATGCAACATTCTTTCTACCTTTAGCTTCTCTCACAGATAGATTTCCTAGCATTGAAGTTTTTCACTTCCCTAAAAATCATATCTCCCAGGAGATACTCATGTTAAATGAACAAGCAAATAAGAGTTAGAGCAATCACATTCTCTTATAACTCCTGGAGTTGGAATGGGAAGAGAAGGAACCAAATAGCACAATACCCTTGATGAATTCACAGAGCTTGACAATACACCACTGACAAGACAGGGGACTTTGAAAAGACCAAAACAATTCCTTTGATGATAACAACCTGAATTTTACTGAATCCTCAACACTCCATCCCAAATGGTCGCTTTTAAAATGCATGAAAATTTATTGCAATAATGCCTTGCTGCCCATTCCTGTACTTATAAAGCACAGAGCAGTCATCTAAATCTCCCATGATAACATCTTCAAGACAGGAGCTTATCAGCAGTACAGAGAAGGAAAAATCCCGTGGGTTGGGATTACACTTTTGATTATAAATTTCCTGAGAGAAAGATGTATCAATCTACATTCTTTATGAACTCTACCACATGAAAGTACTCTTTTACTCTAATAATAGCTATCAGGTTTCGTGCAAGTAGCACCTGCAACAACTCTCCCACATGGAAAAGAAAAAGTTGTTACATACAACCCCACAAAAGAAAATCAGTCAGCATTATTTTTTGTCATGAAGCTGGTTTATTTTTATCTTTCCATTGTCATCAGCATACCAGCTGCTACACATCCCTTTAAGGAAGATTAGAGATTAACAGTCCTGTTTTCAAAATATATTGGAGTACTTACTTCCTTACTCTATAATACATATATCCTAACACAGGAAAAAATGGAAGGCCTATTTTTAGACATCTCACAAAACAGGTGATGGAAAAAGTTCATCAGGATCTTCCCAGGCACTTTTTTTAGAAATATGTCAGTTCCACGTTTTCCATCCTGGCTCCCATCCGGCTCTTCTGCAGAGAGCGATGGCAAAGATCACAGTAAATTACAAGTGACTCGGAGCAGGGGAAAGCTCAGGGGGCCCTAGAAGGTGGCCAGCTGCCTGTTTCAGAGGCTGGGCAGGTGCTTCAGCCTGGTTTTTGAGGCAGGAATGGGTACTGCACACAGTGAGGGCCTGTTCAGATATCCACTAACACATCATTCTGCATTATAAAAACACACCATGCTACCCCTCATGACAGAGTCAGTAAAGAAAAAACTGGTTCCAGAAAGAACCCTTAGCTCTCTGACCTATACAGGACTTTAGCACAACAGGTTACCCCTTCCTTCTGAGCCACTGACGCCATTCCTCTATCAGCCCCCTTTGAAACCAACAATTTTTCCACATGACATCGCACAGAAAACTTTGCCAAAACACAGGCATGTAAGAATCACTGTGTTTCTTGTACCTAAGCAATTAGTGGACTTAACAAGGAAAGATCTCAAGTTAGTTTAGCACACACCGCCTTCAGACATTTGATCTGTTTTCATATAATTTTGGTTTTTTGCATACATAAAAATGTATGTTAAACCATTAAAAAAAATGCTCCCCCTCCTCCAAATTCTAACTCTTTTTTTGATGTAGACTTACAAAGTCTGTCCTTCTCTGGATTACTATTCTCTCTCTCCCCTCTGCCCCTTCACCACAGGAACTTCCAAAGCAATTATTCATCCAGATTAATATGTGTGTGTATTGTTTCCTTAAAGAATTCTCATACTTCCCCCATGTTAAAGTTCTTGAGCTGCTTAGTTCAGCAGCTTTTGAGAATTACCTCCTCTACTTTACTTTGTAATATATTTACTACTGCCAGAAGAATATCTGAAGTACTTTGTTGGCCCAGTGCACAAGTAAGCAATGTCATCTTTCTCAGGATAAAACACACTGTATGGTTGTGACTTCAGTCTTTCAGTTTGGGTGGACCTCAGAGATCCAAACACTCTACCTGCTTGATCTTGATATGGCCAAGAAAAAGTGAAAAATATGAACAGACAGGAGAATGAGACCATGTCTTTCTTTGAACTAAGAAAATATGAAGATGAGAGAGAACTTTGGGAGGAGATTGGGGATTGTAACACATTGTGTAAGCTCTGGGCTCAGGGCCAATCACCAGTTAAATCTGTGCCCTGGGCTTCAGTTGGCAAGGCCAGAAATAGTGATGCTATTCTCAGGAAGGTGCAGCTGGCTCCTTTTCTGTGACTCTGGTCACTAGCAGATTGCATAAAGGGACTAACACAATTAGCACAATAGGCTGGGCAAGGATGCTCAGCACAAGGATCACCTCAGTTTGTGCATTTGAACAGGAAACCTCAGGCTTCAATTTCCTTCCAGTAAAGCCCAGGCAGTGACACTTCCAGCGTTACTTCAAAAAAGTTCCATGCTGAATCAACACATGGTCAAAGCCAGTTTTCATTTCTTTCTTTGATACTTTGATTATATGCAATTGTGTACTAAAAGAGATTGAAACACAGGACTTAGTGTTTCCTCTCTGCTGCCCTTGAGAAAAATTCAGAGTTACCTCTTTCTATCAGGCTGTGTAGCAAAATGCTTTCAAAACAAATCTACACTTTCTATTAATGCTGCTTATTACATTAGGCTTTAAAGAAATACGTTATAGTAGATATTCAAGTATCTTACAAAATAACTCTTAACAAAAACTATCAGAGGGTTTTTAGAGTGTTCACTCAAAGTGTCACCTGACAAGTCAGATGATTCTAAAACATAAGACCAAACTCTCCCCTCCCTCCTGCCATCAGAATAAACTCAGTGCTTCTATTGTGTTTACTTCTAAAAAAATGTTTCTTTAGTTTTACTATTGCCCTGAGTTATGAAATCTGCATGAAATTACTCTGAAATAATTAAGCAAGCATCAAGAAAGTCCTCATACCTGCATAAATCTGTATTCAAAGTTATAAGTAAAAAACAGTAATCTAATCCATATTCACTCTTTTTAAAAATTGAAGCAAACACTTTCTGAAAAAGCAGTATATGGACATGGCAGGGGAATGCTTAATATCCAACCAAACTACTCTTGACTCATGCTTTACTGTGTGCAGATATAAGTGATAAGATACTTGGAAAAAAGTAATAGCCATTTATCCTTTCAAAAGCACAGTTCCTTCATTCTGTGCAGTTCAGTGCACAGCAACATAACTCACAAGTACAACACTTACCTTGATCTCAGCTAGATCAGTACATCAGCAGCCCAGGAGATCAGCACTGACAGTTATCAGGCATCTACATGATGATCATATTTCACAGAGGTGCTCACAATTTATCCCACACATTCTCAACTCCACTTGCATTTTCCAGCATGCACACAGAAATAGCATCATTTCTCTACCTGTACTGCTCTTAGCAAGCTAGGAAGACTTTCAAAGCTGAGATCAAATCATTTGAAGGCAGTCCTAGAACATAAAATACTATTTGACAAATACCAGGAACATTACTGCAATGAAATGGTGTCAGAGGAAAACTCTATCACAGCAGATCTGATGCAGCAATCAGCTGGGATAGGAGTCCACTGTGGCACTGCAGTGCCACAAGTTTGTCTAGACCAGGACACCTTAAAAAAAGAATGTGTTTAGGGAAAAAGCAGCTTCTGGTATCCTGATCGCAGTTTTGTTCTCAAGCAGCAATGCAGCAGCATTTTCTCAAAAAGATCATCCACAAAAGCACCAGATCTCCTGATGACCAGCCTTCCACACACAATGCTTTGGAAGATCAGCAAGGGTGTATAGCAGGGGAAGAAGAAATATTGAGAGAAAGAAGCCAGCTGCAGATGAGCTGGAGCAAGTCCTACAGTGCAGCACTTGTGTACACAACTGTCACTTCTGCTGCAATTCCTCAGCAGCTGCTCTATCTGACCTGATGCAGGAAAAGAGAAAAGTGAAATCAGGACAACAACAAAACAAAACAAATCAGTAACAGAAAGAAAAATAAAAGTGTTAAAGAACATATAAAAAAGAGCAGGAGAAATATTTCCCCAATTTTTTTCCCATGCAGGAAGTCTGTTAATTTCGGCATGATAGGTCCTACACTAACTCACTGTTTACATATACAAATTGTATATTTTATACATTTTCATTTTGGATCCCCTCCAGTGCACCTTTATTGGAAATTTGCTAAATATTTGCCAAGAGTAAGTCAGCCACCCCACACCCTTTCCTGACACATTGCTTTTGTTTGATGTTTCCACTAAATTTTCTTCACTACATCAAAGGTATGAGATTAGTTAAGAGACTCTGCTAATAAATCTTTGTGCACAAGATCACTTCTCAGTATCGTTTGTGCAACCCAGGAGAGGACATTTCCTTAGTTTCATAGAAGAACTTCTGTCATTGTAAAAGGGCCATGAAAGGAGCACAAGACAGCCACGTGAGCAGAATGATTCACAATAGTGTAGAAATTCCAAAGACCAGGATGAAGACAACTCTGTGGATTTTTAGCAATAGTGTTGGCAATAAACTTAAGAACCAAAAATGCTCTTTTGTGACCTTTGCATGATTCATTTGTTTTTACTTGCAGTAAAAGAACCACCATCAGCGGCTCCTGTAAAAGATTTCCAAACACTTTTTTGAAACCTCTCACATTGTGATGTGTTTTATGACATTGTTTCTGCCTGTGTCCCTTTCATTTCATTAAAGCTACAAGATCCTGCCACACAGCAGCCTGTTTCTCCTTATGCCGTGCTCCCAGATTCAGATGAAAACAGATGAACACAGAAACAATTCAATGAAAACACCATTTTTTAACAATGCCTTCCAGGAAACTTTAAAAGGAGTGCAGCTGCCCTGCCTTGGCCAACACATGGACTCTAACATCAAAGAACAAGAGCAGAGCAGAAAGGAAAGGTCCAAAAAGCAGGAATATCTACCAATTCATCTTTTTTATTGGAACAAGGAAGATAAAAGATGCATTCAAGTAAAGATGAGAGTTGTGTAGAGGGGTTAACAGAAAAAGGCAGAAAGAAGGAATTAAATAGATGAGAAAGAAGACATCATTGGTTTGGTTTGGTTTCAGGAGAGAACCAAGTGCAAAGCCTAAAATGGCAAGACAAAAAAAGCAAGAAAAGGAAGTGAGAATCAGACTTGTGATACCATGAGAACCATCTCCCTGCAGCAAATGGCAGCTTCTCCTTCATTTGAGACCCTTTGTTTAAGGTGAGGAACTCTCCAAGCAATCTGCTAAAACTCAATCAGTCTGCTACCTAAGTGATATTCAAGCTAGATCAAATCAGATTATCCCCTCTGGCCTTAAAATACATGAATTTATAAAAAGCTCAGATAAGGAAGGAAGTGAGCAGAGGTTACAGACACAAAAAGGACAAAACTTATAGAATGATGTAATATATTTCAAAAAGGCAGAGAAATAGATTCTCACTGTTTTCAAGCTTCAAAACAAACGTGGAACCATATCAGGAATTTTAAGTGTCTGATTCTTGTTTTCATATATATCTGTACTCTCCAATGTTATTGTCTTCCCAAGACCTCAAATACCTCTACCTCTATTGCTTTAGCTTAAAAAAAAAATTGAATCTAAAAATGCAGCCTTCCATGACACCTTACACGTTTAAAGAAGATATTAAATAGTACCTGGAAGGTTTCAATGTTTTCCAAATACTTCCTATTTACAATTAATCACTTCCTAAAGCTCAAGAATTTCTTCTATAGAGAGGACAAACAACTCTGAACAAACACCAGTTCTCAGAAAACAGATTTAGGCCTTTGTATTTTCAAAATCAGCAGGTATTTTTGTGACAGTGGATTTTTCCAGTCCAAGTTTGCAATTACACAGCTATTTTGCCTGAGAATCCATTCCACACACGATTACAATTTTCATGACAGAAGATTCATATTTAATATAAAAAGACATAACCCAGTGGCAGAGACTTCAAGCACACAAAATAGCAATAAAGTAGCTATTACTAGCACTGAAAGTTGCCTCAGAACATTTCGTGTTTCACAGTTAATGTGAGTTTAAATTTATGCTTGAATATCTATCTCTTGTAAAGTTACACTACAGCTACTGTATGAGTCAATGTTAATTTCTCTACGCTTCTTTTACACTGAATCTCCTTGTATGATGTTTTGTCTAAGTAAAGCAACAAAAAGCTGCAAAAAAAGATGCACTGGTAGAAATATGCAAACACCGAACGTGCAACTGAGATTTGAAGAACTCCACATTTAGTTAGCTTTGCAACAGCCTCTTACTCAAACATAAGAAAAAGATCAAAACATTAGAATAAAGCAGTCGGCACACAATAATATTCTTCTATTTTAGAGGCACAACTGCACCATTTCAACACACAGAACTCCCAAGATAGCCATGGGTGTTGTTATTCCACATGTTACCACTGCTACTTGTATTTGAAGTTCTCAGCCCAACACACTGGCATGTTGAAAATTAGGAACTACGCAATGAAACAACATTTTAATGTTCAAATCTCCTTATTCACAAAATATTTCTTTGTTAAATATAACTGCCACAGTGTGATAGAAATTCTTTGAATGTATTACTTAATTGTTGAAAGGCTTAGCAAAGAATTTAAGGAAAATATTACCTGGAGTCTAGGAAAGTATGTCCAATAAAGCAAAACCCCAATATAAATGCATTTCTTCTCAAAGTCATTATGTTAGCACAGAACAAATGATGGGGAAGCAAATGGCACCAAACTGAAATACAATAATTTTCTAAAGAATTTACCATAATGACAAGAACAGCATACAAGAAAAACATTAGCTTAATAAATAATACATTTGAAATGACATGAAAATACATTTAAAATGACATGAAACACATTTAGAACCTGCCTCAGCAGCAGATTCAAAGCCCCTTGCAGAAGCCCTACCTGTGTTCTCACAGCACAGGTCTGTTCCAGAGATCTTTTCTCAGTCCCATCCCCAAAGTGAGAATTGCTGAGAAAGCAGCTCAATGTTTTCCAAACCTGTGCCACCAGCTAGAACTGAACTTAGACACAGCACTGGGAAGAGGGGTGAGTGCCTCAGGGCAGGCTGTATCCAGCCAACTTCTGCCACCTCCCAGGTCTCAAGGGCTGCCCAAAATCTGACTGTCCGCAGTTCCCAACACCAGTAAGTAAGAAGCCAGACTGCTGTAAGGGTTAGTGGGAACAGACTGCCAGAGGAATCTGGCAATCTGATGATGGAAAGAACATTTAAGATTTTCTAACTACCTGCTTGTGCTCCCTGACAGAACACCTAAATTATTACCAAACCAATAATGTTCTCCCCACATTACTGAATGCCTCATTATTGAAGAGACTGACTGTGCAGGTGAGTGCTCTGAAGAAGGTCATATCATTGCAGTAGCACCACGTGAGTTAAAACCAGGAGCTGAAATGTATTTGGTCAAAAGCTTACCAGGTAAGTTCCCATCTGAGCATGCCAAAAAATCCCCATGTCAGATTTCACTGAGAAATACTCACTTTGAGGCAAAAGCCTCAAACCCAGGGCACTTTGCTTTCTGCTTGGGGCAGCTCAGCTCTCTGCTGCATTGACCAAACTGAAAAAAGTCATGAATTTAATTTGCACCACCAAAGTAAATTACCAACAAATCTGATGGGGAATTTGATGTCAACATGTTATCTTTAAAATCCCTCCTTGCAGTGTTCAGACACAGCAACCTGAGCATCCTCTTCTTTTGTCTCCTCTTTTCACTGCTAAGATACTCCTTTCAATCTATCAGTACCTATTATTCCTCTCATATTGCCAGAGAAACATCATTTACTCGAAGACATGGAAAAAAAGGTAAAGCAAACATGCACAAAGGAATTGTGGGAAATAGAGCAAAGTAGACTCATAAAAAATGAATGCTGATAAAATGATTAAAAGCCCAACAAGTACAACTAGAAAGATAGTAACTTCACCTTAAGATTTTAGTCTCAGTCCTTGAAGAAGCTGTGCTGCTTTCACACACAGTAAAAAGACAGAAAAAAAAAAACTAGGAATATGGCTTTTCTAAGACTCTTCAAAACCCAGCTCAAGAGCCCAGAAATAAACAGTGTAATATTTAAAAGTCCACCCAATACACATAACAGATACTAAAGACATCACATGCAGTCAGCAAAATGTTGGGTGCCCTTCACAAATTGCACGATCAAGCTGAAAATTGGAAAAGCTAACATGATACACTTAATACGTGCAACAGCTTTAAGGGCACAATGGAAGACACTGAAATTTGTGTAAGCTGAAAATCATCTCTAATTTCCACCTTCACAATTTCTGTGCTGAGCAAGGCTTGATATTGTCATTTTAGTTTATTCAAAAAATGAATCCACAAGGACATATCCTTTGCTCAATACATCTGCACGCATAAGAGCATATTTATATCTTAAGCACACGAAATTGTTTTATCCTTAATTTAATTATGAGAGGGGTAGAAGGTTACTGAAGCACTTGAGAAGTATTTTCATGTTTATGTAGAAAAAAGCCACACTTTGTTCAAATTGATATAGTTACATATTATCATTATGAGTAATAGGCTCTCTGAAATCTTATCTAAGGAAGTTATAAACATCTGAGAGAAGTATGATGCCTTAGAAAATGAACTTCTACTTTATCTACACCATCTGAGGATAGCAGTTCAGTGTGAAGAAATACTGATTATATTTACTCAGTCTCTTTCCTAACAACAATAAAAATACTAGTGATATTTGGAGGAAAGGTTGATTTTATTTGTCTGCTGTTGGTTTTGCTTTTGTTTGATTTACAAGTGATTCATCTGCAGTACTATATTCACAAAGGAATTGTGCAATCTGGATCAGAATTCAGCCTTGCTGGAACAACAGACTTTGTTGTAGTCATCCTCAATATAGGTGACAAATGATCTGGATTTCAAGCTGCTACTGTCACTAAAGCCCAGGTATCTAAATCATGTGCATTCAAGCAAATTAAATACAAAAAAAAGCTATTATTTCCACACGTAAGCAAGACACCCATGATGGAAATCAGAAAACCTTTCACGTGAGGAAACCAGACAAAAAAGACAGGAGCTGGATACTAAAGTATTTGATCTGCTTTCAATTTGTATATGTATTTTCTTTTTAAATAAACAACATGAAAGCAACGCAGATCTCAAAAATGAAATGCAAATTAACTGATTACAAAAGATTGTTATTTCCCAAACACTGACATAAAGCTCCTACTCAAGAGACCCCAGAATACCTGAAAGAAAAATCAAGTCCCAGATTTCAGGCAGAAAAGTCAAAGCATGACAAGACAGAGAAAGGTTAACAACAGGTCAACAGAGGACCCAAGAATAAAACCCAAGCATTCCTTTATTGAACTTTTACTTCCAGCAATATATTTTTAACCTGGTATCTTTTATCAAACAGAATACTACAAAGAATTCATTCTAGCTTCTTTTCTAGAAAAATCCTGCCTGACACGCAGGATTTTTCTTAAATTGTGGTTAATCACAGTGGAGGAGGAGAGGTGAAAAAGTTCCCACAAATATTTTCAGCACCACGTTTGCAAATCCAGGCATGAAAGGACATTATATTCACTTGTACACACCGCCCTTCAAGGTCTGTCCTAAAGTGTCTTTTCCAACCAGTTATGAAAGAGGAGGAAAGTGTTGAAAAGGGTGAAGGAGGAAGCCTTAGTGACAGCTCTGCCTGTGGAGGGGAATGAGTGGCAGCAGCAGCAGCTTGTGCTCATTCCTGGCTGCAGGAATGAACAGAGAATGCAGGTTTGCCAGTATAGGTATTTCTGTTTCCTGGCCCGTGGAATTATCCACCGTACTCAAATAATCAACACATGGGATTACAACTGATGATTTACAGCTCCTGAAATATCTGTAGACTAAAGACCCTGCTGCTATGGAAAGCTCAGTGGCTCGGGGGCTGATCCCTGCCCATAAGCAATACTCCAGATTGCTTTTGCAGCCATCCAACCCCAAAGGAATTGATGCAAACTCTTATTTACATCAGAAGTAGAAAGGAACAGGGTGGGTTTCACCTGTTCTCTGTTTCCATGTATAAAAAGTACTCTGCTTCTTACCTTCAAAGAATCGTAATGTTAAAATATGAGATAAGCTGGTTCTAGCAAACAAAAACTTCAAGAACTAGTTCCTAACTTCAACAATGTCAACACATTTTGCAAATGTGCACAATCCTTCAAATTGTATTATATTGTAATCTTATGTTAGTAACCACTGAGGCTGAAAAAAATTACAGGCATTAAAGAAGAAAACTGAAACTCCTCAGCATTTCTCAGTGATTTTGCATGTCTGTAATACATCATTGTAATCCTATCACAGTTATGCCAATGACACTCAAGCCTGCTTTTGTATTTGTGGCAATATATCTTGCAAGACAGAATGTAAACGACCATCTTTTGGCTCCCAAGTTGTGATTGTCAAATTTTTTAAACCAGACACTGACCCCCCCGGATATGCCTTCCTGCTCTAGTTATTTGCCTTTGTTTTCTGATTGTTTAGGCCACCATGTTCCCATTTTGAGACAATAGTTAGATTAACCACTGCCTTAAAAAAAAAAAAAAAAAAAATTAGTCCATAAACTGTCTTTTTATGCAGTCAGAGAGTCTGTCTTCTCCATCAATCCCATCATATAAGCTTGTGAAAAAAGAAAAATATGGGTAATTAACCACTGCAAAAAGCAGAATAAGAAAACTGGCATAATAACTGGTTTAGGCACCAAAACCATAGGGCAAACCTATCAAAGTAAGATAATTATTTGCTCTTTTCCATCACCTTAATCTCAGGGACAACAGATATTTACCATCCACGTCCCTAAAAAAAAAAACATGTTTTAACCACTGGAACAGCATACTAAATTCAAAGCTGATTTCCAAGGTAAACACCCTAAACATTAAAGAAATAAATAGGTCATACTCTGGTAAGATTGAAGCACTACTTCATTTTATGATAAAAATAAAACTTTTTTTTTTTTAAAGCATTTAGTAGAAAGAATTCTTAAAGGTTAATCCCACTCCCATGAAAGCTCATCTCAGTATGTATTTGCAAACTTCTCTATCATGCTTCTTTAGGACTTCCCAAGGTATGCACCAAAAAGGAACCAAAGACTTATTCACTGCAGAATCTTTTATTGACAAGACCTTTCTTTCTTTGCACAACACCTCTGCTGTGCTGCTTAATTTGTCTTCCAATAGCACTCTTTCAATTTGGTCTTTATATTTAAACAATAGCAAATGAAAACATTTTTTCATTTATTTTCAAATTTTACAGAGCTATAGACTTTCTTTCAGAGTGCTTTATGCAGCTTGGAAGACAGCAGTTATATTCTCTCCTGAAGACCAAGAGTTACTAAACTAAAATTTTTTAAATCTAGATTAAGGATATCTTAAGCTTTAAAAATATGCACGTATTGCTTTATCTGTCAGTCAATGGAAGACGCTTTGTATATGGACTAAAAACTAGCAAAGCTAAAGTTAAAAAAATTTAAAATAAAAATTAAGTTCTTTGATACTATTATAAATAGTGATAAATTTTACCTGACCCTGTGTGACAAAAACTCCTGAACGGTGAAGAGACCAAGATGCTGAGTTCATCAGTATGACATCATTTAAGCACATTTATGGCAGAACATGAGCAGATCAGGTTATCACCAGCAAGCAGGCTACTTACTGCCTGTCTCCCTTTCATTTCTAAAGGAAAGCAACAACAAAAGCTGAAATGAAGTCACTTTCTTCAGAAGAAAAGCAGTGAAGCAGTGCCATGGCGTCTTAAGAGACAAAGAAGGAAAGGAGCACTGAGAGATACCAACNTCAGAAATGGCAAGCCCCATTACAATACCAACTGAAATTCAAAGCACCAGAATATTCTAAAGCCTCTGAGTATCTGCTCTAGCACTCCTGGGAAGCAAAATAGTGCAAAAACTTGCTTTGCTCTAAAAGTCACAGCACAAAAACATTTCTATCAATTTGCAGAATAGCATNGGCTTGTTTTTGTTTTAAATTAAGTCAGTAGGAGTTTTGCTTCCTGACACTGGCAGAGTAGGATCAGTTTGTTAGCTTGCTGCATGCCCTCTCACCAGGAGAGAACAGACATGACTCTTTGCTAGAGCTGTGCTTAGAAGAGAAGATTAATAAATTGTGGGAGAAAACAAACCACAATGCAGGCATCTGTCATGACTTTCCAGAAAAAATCTCTTCTTTGCTTTCAG
>WEZZ01007022.1:2712-15376 GCA_013400585.1 Chloropsis cyanopogon | reverse complement strand
TAATGGTTGACTAGATGTCCTTTAAAGTTCCCTTCCAATTCAAAGCATTCTGTGATTTTATGACCTTTTGGAAAAATTATTTACCAAATTTTCTACAAACTTCTTGTGGCTTGGATCTTAGCCTGCTTAGACAAATGTAATAAACTTCAGTCTGTTGTTTCTGTCAAAAGAAGGACTTCTAAAAAAATAGTGATAAACAGATTGAAAAACTTAAGTGTCTTTCTGGCTACACATATATTCTCCAACAGCAATTGTCACAAGGGGTTATAACCAATTACATATTTAAAAAGCAAATTTTTACTAGATTCTAAAATAGCTCTCTTCAAATATAATGTACATTCATCTTGGGAAACACTAGAATAGAGTCTCTATCATCTTTGCTGGCATTAATCTTACCATAGGATAGCATTAGCAGTTCTGGTTATGTCTTTAGATTGGTTATACATAGCTCTCAAACAATTTAGAGCATTTATTTTGCTGTCCTGGCCAATAAACCTTGGCCCTCAAAGTTGTCTGCCACCAGCAGTTCTGTGTGGGAGTATATCAACATCCTCACCTGCCTTTTAGAATGCTCTTATGTCCTTTTTGATAAAAGCAATACAGCATTTTTATATTGATTTTTTAAAATGCCAGAAAGGTTTACAAAACATCATTTATATTGTAACAGTAAATACAACTCAGTGAAAGACAGGTTGGCTTTTTGGGTGATTTGTTTTTCTTTCTGGTGTCCAAAGTTGAGCATGCATTGCAGTTAAAAATTCAAGGAATACAGACTATAATTTCTAAATAGTTTTCTTCCCAGATAGTTTTTAGTATATGTTGTACCTAGGGAATACAAGCAGCCTACTGAGTCTGATTTTATGAGCAGAGATATGTATTGTCGAGACCATTTAATCATAAAATTCTCACCTATTGTTTTTTAACACTAAAAGATTAAGTAAGATAATAATATTTAAAATTCAGTTCTACACTGATACCTCATCTGCATTACAACAGATTATGTATTATGAAACACTTGCAATCTGAGATATGTTTCAACAGAAGCAACAAATGAATCATGGAAGAATGTAAGGCAGTGAATTCTGCATAGACTGCATTACAAGCCTCTGTAGAGAAAAGCTTTTCTGAGTAAAAGAATGCAGTTTGCAGCTTTGAGAAGAAAAACACTTATAGTGATAAGTTTTTATCATTATGCAGAAGATAGCTGTATGTTTCAGGAGCAAATAAGAATACCAAGAAGATATTCGAGGATAGTTAGAGCCAAGTTAATTATGAAAAAAATAGTAACCATCAGTACAGGAATTATTATTGAACTTACAAAACTATTTTTGTGTTTGAAGAAGAATGAAAAGAAACTATCCATTTTTGCTTCACTTCTCAAAACACCTGAGGAATCCTCTGTTTGAAAGAATACTTTCATTGTCATGTTGCAGCCTTTGCTGCAGAGGAAATGTCTTTTTCTCTATTTCCTGATAATGTGGGCTGAATTTTTTGCCTGAATCCTGTGGATGATTGCTTCTCAAAGCAGATGCAGAAAACACACTTCAGTTACAGATTGAAATAGACTGCCTATGGAAAGACATGGTACAGCATTAGCCCACAGAGTGGATTACTTCTATCCCTACTGAAATACGGATTTCACTGTAGATCACCAGCTAGCCCTAAATGGGAGCCTGTAGTGACCCAAAAGCCCAGTAACTTCAGACATAAACACTGACAAGGTTTTTATTTTATTGTATGTTGACACAAAATGCCCTGGTCTAAAACATGTTCTTTCTGGGCTCTCCCTTGAGTTAAAAATGTTAGTCTATATATCACAAGAATCCCCCTTCCAAACTGAAATTCAAGTCGTGTTAAATAGTCCATATGCTGACTGCCTAGATCAATGGATCTTTAACCATTTTCCTTTCTCTCAAACAAATAATGTATATATTATTTACAACTTTAGGCATAAAGTTCTTTACATGTTATTATAATTCTTCAATCGTTTCTTGCATTTTTACTTTTATTTCTTAATCTATACTTTCCATTTTACATGTTTAATCTCTTATTTAAATTTTGAATGTAATACTTTTATTATTAAAAAAAATAAAGAAATTCAGTATCATTTCCTCAGCTGACAAACCATCTTTCACTTCAAACATCCAAATTCTCTCAATGCTTTTCTTTAAACTAGTCAAAACTAGTCAAAAATATTTTTAAATATAAGCTGTATTGCTCTACTTTGAAAGTAAAGATGATTCAAGTTTTATTTTCAGATTATTACTGATTATCAATAGCATTCTCTTTGAGGAAAGTTAAGGAAATATGAACTTGATATGTTAGTTTAAAGTTTACCACAGTCCTATACCTATGGAGTGACAAAGGCATTAATAGCCAATGAAAATTGCAATGAAGTTGCAGTCCTATCAAAGATGCTCTTAGAGGATGCTTCTCACATTAGGGAGAGACTCCTTGGGCTGGGTTACAGTGGTGGTGAAGGGCACTTCTTAAAAGGAAATGCTACAAGTAAAGACTGATTTTTTGCAATCAACAGTGTGAGGAGGAGACTAATTTGGGGGACTTGCTGGACAGATGCAAATATACATGGATGAGTGCTTAACTAAGAAGAAACATCTTTATAGTACCTGTGGTGGTTTGGGGCTTTTTTTCCCAGGCTTTGCATGTCATGATGGACATAGAAAAAGCACTGAAAACTCAGTAAGTTCCAGTTTATTACTGTGTGGGAATGCTTTTCCATAAGAAAAGAATTGTTTCAAGTGTAATGAGCCCATGAATACAATTAGTGCTGTAGAGCTAAATATATCTGTGAGGAGCTGAGTTGCTATGCAGCAAGTAACCAATTGTTCCTACTGTAATGTTTACTGTTTCCTTTCACTGTACATTCATTCTTCCCATATTTGCAGAATAATACTTGATACAAAGGAACTCCCCAAAGCAGTGCATAATGTATCTTCAACTTATAAAATATTCAGATATTAATAATTTAATTTATTTGATCAGTGACTGTCAGGAATTTTTTTAGAGGACATCTAAATTCTTTGTTTAGATGTTCGAATCACCCCAGAAGCTGAGCACATTTGTATGAAAGAACTGAGCTCTCTCCAAAGTGCCCATATGTGAAATCTTGGTATGTTAAGCATTCCTGGCAATTTGATTATATAATTGTTTTTAATCAGTGCTTGTTCTAAGCCCAACCACTGTGAGTATTAAAAAGTTAAATATCTGAAAGCTTGATGCTTCAATCAAATCCAGATGTTAAAGTGCAGAAAACACCACTTAGCATCAGTGTCAGAAACAAGTAAATTACGTTGCCTGTGATGAACAGCCATTCTAGTACTGCCTTTCTAGAGCAATTTTCATACTAAGAGTTTCTTTCAAGTAAATCAAGCAGCAAGGCATCTAAATTAAAATCTTCGTTAGTACACTTCAGTTAATTCTTTTTAAGGCTATTTTAGGGCTGTTGATGTGAACCTAATATTTGGAAGTTTGTAATTTTTTTGCAATTTTGTGTCTGAAAGATTAGTAATAAGAAATTCATTCAATCATCAGTATTTCCTGAATGTGTACCCTGCATAGCAACAACACAGCTATACTGTGTGGCTTAATACTTTAAGTCAAATATATTAATAGTCTCTCTTAAATCAGATAAAACTAAAACTTCAGGTCTGAAGAAGCTGTATTTAGTGTGCTTTGTAAAATCCCTCTTTTCATATGTATCAGTTTTTAATGACACCTTCCCATGAAAGAAGAAGGTGGTGGTATTGCAGTTATCTGTCATGTGTCTGTCTTCTCAGTGTCTGCAGCTCACAGTTGTTTATCACTGATTATCTCTACACTGATTATCAGGTTCTGTGTACTCTTCTATGCTGATTTAAGAGGCTTGCCATAGTTATAGAGCCGTTGATTCTATGGTAATGACTCAATATTTATAGCTGCAAGCAGGATAATGTTTATCCTATTTTTACTACTGCTATAAATAACTACCTGCTTTGCTCAATAGCAACTCTTTGGTCAAGCTGCCCTTATGACCAGTCTTTTCTGTCTATAATTTCTTTTCACAAGAAAATGTTTTTTACTTAACTTCTTTAACCTTATTTCCAGGATGTGCAATATTTTTGAAATTGGAAGTTAAATGATACCTACAGTACAGGCAGAATCAGAGCTACATTAACTCTACAAGACTGAAGGATAACTTTCAAATTACCTCATTAACCCATGTTAGTGGGTTGTCTTACTCAAACAGTTGCTTTTCAATGTGTGGCCTGTTGAAAAAAGAGGAGTTTGTAAATATAATTATTTTTGTTTTAGGTTAATTGATTATAAATGACAATTTTTTTTTCTGGCAACAATATTATTAGACAATATTAATCTATTTCTTTGGTCACAGCTAAACACATATAGTTTTCTTCAAAAAATGTAGCAAAAAATTATCAAAATTTAGTAAAATTGCTGGGAGGGCTGATTGTATCTGCCTTCATTATTGTCTTAAGGAAGCAGTACTAGAAAGCACTGCATGTTTACCTCCAAATTAATGTAAAGCATATATTTGATCAAGATTAGACTTGACAATTAATTACAAAGTCATATATTTTGATTTATTTCAACAATACTGTTCATTTGGTCGATTACAATGACAAATTGGAGCTGTAGGAGGCTTTCTGTTCCAAAGAGATTCATTTGTTTCTATGTGCAGATTTATTAAATTCAGTGATTTTGATTTACTTGTTTTCACTTCTAGGAATTTTTTAGACTTTTTTAGCATTTTTTAGAATTTTAAAGGAAGTTTTTTTTGTGTTTTTTTAATTGATTACCTTGCCCTTCATTATGTTTATTCACCTAGAAAATCTTATGGTATTGCTCATTCCCCTCATACTTCAATGTCTGTACATACCAAATAATACATAAACTGCTGATTTTTTTCAAAGGATTTACCTATTTCTTCATATTACTACTCTACATTGTTTTCCATCTCCAAATGCAACAAATTCTCCTTGTGTATGCAGAATACAAAGAACTAACTCTGTCTTTTCTATTATGTGTTATTAGGATAATAAGACAATATTTCTCTCGGTGTTCTTGTACTGTAAATCATGTTTTTATTTCAATATCTAGAAGTTTATAACTTTCTGCTCATTTATGTGTGGTGGATTGACTCTGGCTAGTTGCCAAGTGGCTGCCAAAACTGCTCCATCGCTGACCTCAATGAGCTGGACACGGGAGAGAAAATGTAACTGAAGACTTGTGGGTGGAGATAAGGACAGGAAGAGATCACTCACCAGTTACGGTCATGGGCAAAACAGACAACTCAGAGAAATTATTTTATCGCCCATCAGAATCAGAGTAGGATAATGAGAAAACAGCCCTGTGAAATTTCAAACTTTCCCTGCATCCCTTCCTTCCCTCTGGTCTCAGCTTCACCCCTGTTTCTCTACCTCCTCCCTCTGAGCCGCTCAGGGAGATGGGAATGGGGGTTGCAGTCAGTTCATCCCATGTTGTCTCTGCCGCTCCTTCCTCCTCAGGGGGAGAACCCTTCCTCTGCTCCAGAGTGAGGTCCCTCTCATGAGAGACAGTCCTTCATGAACTTCTCCAATGTTCATCCCATGGGCTGCAGTTCTTCATGATCTGCTCCAGCATGAGTCCCTCCCATGGGGTGCAGTCCTTCAAAACTGCTCCAGGGTGGGTCACAAGTCCTGCCAGCAAACCTGCTCCAGAGTGGGCTTCTCTCTCCACAGGTCCTGCTAGGAGTCTGCTGCAGGGTGGGCTCTCCACTACTGTTACTTTAGCTCTTTTACTTCTGGTTAAAGAATTGCAGAATTGCAGAGTGTGTTGATTTCCAGACTGAGTTGCAAAAACTTTGTGTATCTCCTGCACTTTACTAGTGAGTGAATAACACCCTGTTTCAAACACAGATAAAATTTCCCATGTCTTGCCTTTGGTGATCTCAGAATTATGTTGCACTGTCCCCTACATGTTTTGTCAGTGCTTATAACAGTAAATTAACTTCATATATAGGATAAAAGTCTATAATTCATTACTGACTCTTAGCTGAGGATACACATGATTTGACTGCTGTGTAGTGAGTAGAGTCTATGTCATCTTCAGCATCATTATATTAGTGTAATGTAAATCATTACATTGTAATGATGTACATGGATGTGCTTTTATTTTCCCTTCTATGTATGCATACCAGATACAGACACATAGGAGGAAGAAGTTATTTATGAATTAGAATTGTTTGTATATATCCTTGATTGTAAGGTCACACTGTATATATGAGTACTCAGTTGAAAGTATTGAACATTCTTGGAACCATAAATTGGAATGAATTAATAAGGTTTTGCTTAGGTCCTAATGAACATTTTCCAGGAAGAAAAATAAGAAAAATCATGAGCAGAAGATTATTCTACTCTTGGAAGATTCTCGTGGGAAAAGTATAACAGTTGCATGAGCCAGAATTTTTCCAGTGCCGGGTGGATCTCTCTAAGTATTCTTTTCTTGATTACTGTCTTCGGAACAAAGAAATCTGTTATATCAGTTGTCATAGCCACCGGGAACTCACTGAAGACCTGTTCCTGCTAAGCATTGTAATCAGGTTAACAATTGCAAATCTTCAATTTCTTATCATAATGTTTTAATTTCATCCTCACAAAATCTGGGGAAACTTGCTGTATATCTAGCATCTTTTTTTCCACAGAGACTATTGCACCATGGGGGAGTGAATGCAGCTTTTTCAATTACATGAAAACCATCACTTTTAATACATCCAGCTTTTAAAAAATATTTTTATTAAAAGCCTGTGTTAAATGTCCATGTAGTAGCCTTTTAGGCCAGTGTAACTTAGAGACTTTTGCTTAGACCATTTATGCCTTCTATTAGGCTTATTCAAGATTAGGCCAGGGTGCTTGCTATTTGTGAAGGAATTATGTTTTTTAATTCAGAATTGTGAGTGAAATCCGATGTCATTGAGTCATTGTTACTTTAATTGTTTCTGAAGTACAAATCTTTCTTGAACCCAATCTCATTATTTAACTCCATAGTACCTTCCTATCCCAAATTTGTAAGCTAAATTTTGGATTAATTTTTAATTATGGACATTTCTATTTGAAAAACATTATGCATAACATTTGAAATATAATTTTAATTAAAAATGCAATAATTATCTTTTTTATTCTAAGGAAAAATCAGTTAAATTTGTTTTATTTTTAATACATCATATTTACCATAAATGGTAAGTCCCCAGTTTGGTGTATGGTATTAATTTCTATACTTCTGAAGTGTAAGTATAGGAACTGTAATTGTACTTAAATAAAGCATAACAACAGGAGTCAACTTCACGTATGTATGTTTTATTATGAAACCCAAGAACACACAATAACGTCCTTGATCAAATCCCACCTTTTATTGAGTTTCTCACTACTATAGATATGGCAGGAAGTTGAAAAGTGCAACTTCAGATTCACTGAATATTTGCATTTCTTTTTAGATTACCGACATAATGGGAGAGATCTTCAAAGTTCAACATTATCAGTGCCAGAACAAGTAATGTCATCTAATCATTGTTCTCGATCAGGGTCCCCTCACCGTGGAGATAGTATAGGACGGACTAGATCGTGGTCTCCCAGTGTCCCTCCCCCACAAAGGTAAACTCTTGTTCAACTATGCAGTTACATAAATTAAAGTGGTGTTGATCTTGTACCAATACTGGAAATAATCTCCAGACTTTCAAAATGGCAATGAATTGGTTGGATCTTAAAAAATTACATAAAGCCAATACTGTTTTTTCTTACATTATTGTGATGTACCTAATTTATATATAATTCTATGTTATTTATTGTTTATTATTACTATATTATTTATTATTATATGATTACATAATTGTATCTTATGTTTGCCTATTTATATCTAGTTTTTCATCAAAATTCAGTACAGTCTAGTCTAAGGAAAGAAAAATATCTCCCCACATTTTCATTTTCTAGAGCTATTTACAGGTGCCATGTTTTATAGTATGTGATAGTTCGATGCTTCCTTAGCATTCATATGACAGTGGATGTTTTCAACACTTTTATTTCTGTAGAATTAGCATTCTGGGGAGCCTCCCTTGCTGCCCATAGTAGCTTCCTTTCTACTATTTTTTTCATACTTCTAAATCATCAAGAATAAACTGACAGACATAACAATTTTATAGTGAAAGATATCAACTCCTGATCTTGGAAGATCTCTGATAAGTATTTATCTTGAGAAAATTAGACCAGGAAATTTCTTCCAAAAGCTAGTACTTTTGGATAACATCTAATAATTGATTAACTCTTGTTTAACATCATTGAAAAATCTACTTTTCATTTTCTTGTAGTCTTGGATTTCTTTACATGTTCAAAATCTCTTGCTATTTAACTTTCCTAAAGCTAAATTTTTAAATATAGTTTTGAATTTATTAGAGCTGTTTCCTACAATGTCAGAATCAAAGGCATTATTTGTGTAATATTTCCCTGCCCACACACCAAATAGATTTTTTGAGGACTTGTTGAGCTCAGAAAATTGGGTTATTAGAGCTTGAGGATTTGTAGACGACAAATATAATCTATGGGTTACAGAAGTAACTTTTTTAGTTCTACTGAAGGTCTACTCAGGAAATCTGTAAGAATTATCAATCGTGTTTTCACCCTCTTCAGGTGAATTTGTTATACATGTGCAACTCTTTAGATGTCCTAAATGCAGTGAACATTCTGCATGCCCAGAAATTTCCCATTACTGACACCTCTGTAGGCAGGAGTTTTTGGGCTATAGAAGTTGCTGTTATTTCTTAGAAACCATTTTGCAGTCCTCAGTCGTACTTAATTTTTTAATAACCTCCACCAAAGCCCCACTGCATCGTAGCTGACAAGAAATTGTTGCTGCTCTTGTTACTCTTTACTAGCCAGAGTAAACTCAATATTTGGATTCATGAATGCCAGAGCAGAAGATGCTCGATGACAAATGAGGTGGAGCTGAAGGCAAAAGTTTATGTGTAATGCAACATCTTTATAGCACTTACGTGCAGAAATAAATAATGTCATGGCAGCAGCAGTGAAGGATACATGTACAAGCTAACACTAATCAGAAATTGGTAAATGACAAAGGATAAGCACGATGGGTACCAAAAGGGCAGACAAAGTGACAAGAAAGGAAGGGGGAACTGAGTGATATAAAACCAAAAAGAAATAGGAAACTGAGGCTCACACTGGTGCAGATTGCAGTAAAGGACAGGAGACATAAGAATTTATTGGTCTTGAACTTGTATGGAGGGAAGCATCCAATGTGTTATTTTCAAATTGATACAAAACAATTATGCTTTCATTATCCAATAATTATTACAGTTAACCGTTGTCTCCTATTTTCCTATTCTTGTGGATTTTTTTTACAGACCACAAAAAGTAAAGTTAGTGTGTGTCAGTAGGTATTGATAGATAAAGTGAGCAAAACAATCCATAGGCAAAGCTTTGGTCTCAGTTAGTACAGGTGATTGTTGCTCTTTAACCAAGCCTGCACTATGGGTACCGCTTACAGCTAATTAAATGGTTATGAGTTTTTTCAGATTTTCTGCTAGTGAGATTACAGAGTAAGTTTTCCAGGCCAAAACAAACAGCTATTTTTAAATTCAGATGACAATGTTTTGAGCAGTCTGCACTCTACTGTAACAACCACAAGTGCCCATTGTGTCTTACTACAGTTTACATCTTTATAGTAAAGCCAAAATCAAGAACTCATGAAAAATTGTTTACAGTGTATGTTTCTGTCAGAAATTAATTTTTACTTGAAGTCTGGAAAGACTAATAAAATGTTGTGCAAGATTAACATTTTTAATGATGGACATAAAAAAGCTTTCCTCTTATTTCTAGAAGAAACACATTGGAACAAAAAAAGAGAACTCTCTCCCTATCATGGACTTAGCACTATTTTCTAAATGAGAATTTTATTTTTTTACTTTAAGATTTAAAGTTATTTTACTTTAAATATATAGAAAAGTCTGGTCAGCTAACAAATCTTGTTACCAGCGTGATTGCTGATAATTGTTTGTACAAACCAGTGAGAGGATGTCATCCAGGCACTCTCAAAACTCAGTATCTGATATCTGTTATCCCTAGTCGGAATGTGGATCAGGGCCTGCGAGGGACTCGATCAACTCCGGCGCATTACAACACCCTGAACCGGATGGACAGACACCGGGCCATAGATGACCACTACTCCCCAGACAGAGAGAGGTGAGTGTCTGGCTGGAATTAGAAACAGCTGTAGCCTACAGGCATCAACGTGAGTAACTTCAGTATGGTAGCTAGCTAAAGTAAATTACATACCTAATCCCAGAGATTAGCATTTCTCGTTTATCCACTGGTTACATGACATACATTACAACATATCTGTGCACATAAGGCTGACAAAGCTGTCCAGTGAGTGTGTGTTTGCCAGGAGGGAATCTGAAAAAAATCTATGAGAAAATATATAAAAGTTAAATAGTTTACTTGTCCCTTTTCATAAAAAATATTTATTTTGTGTGTGTTATATTAGCGAATTCTTTAAGTACTAAATATATTTTTTAAAAAATCTATCAGTAGACTTGGTTGTTTTTGCTGCTGAATAAAGATGCATAAAAATAGATAATTTCAGCTCAGCATTAATATAATGCTGCCTTTGGATACAGTGCAGTTCACAGATGTAACAAAAGTATATTCTAGTACTGTGTTCTGGTTTTGCCTTTGATCAACCTTCTGAGACACTTTGTAAAAAAGAAAAGAAAAAATGATTAGGACAGCATGTACGGAATCAGAGTCTTTGTGTTTAGAGGCACATCTAACTATGACTAATATTTTGCCTAATGGAACTTCCCAAACAGTAAGCAGAGCTTTAGCAACCGCTATGAATTTTAATGATGTAAAAAAGAATTGCAGCAATAATTGAACAATGTAGTTAATTTTGCTGAATTAATTGTGGCAATGACTTTGTGACATTAAAGAAATTATTGGTCTTTTCCAACTCATTGTCTTCAGGTAGAAAATCAGAACAAAAAGCATTTATTACCTTTAATTTTTAAAATCTTTCAGCTCTTTTGCACCAAGTTGAAATTCCTGCACCTTATAATGAGAGGAGGCATAGTTGCTAGCTTTTGTCTCATTTTATAATTGCATTTACCAAGGAGTAATACAGATATGTTTTGTAATCTTGAGGAATATAGGACTAGTATTTGAAGCTAATGCTTTTACAGATAGCCATTACAGGTTATTCTTTCAAGTGACATCAAAACACATCTTTGGGGTTTCTAACTGTAATACAAAGAATTTGAGAAATCAGTGGCTTTTTGTTAGCAATATTGAACAGAAAAGATTAATATTTCTTAAGACACCAGTAATGTGATGGTCAATGATTGTATGGAATGTAAGACTATTTTTCAGAAGATTATAATATTTTATTTTCAGAAGATAAAATAATAATTAATTTTTCCCAAAGACATGTTATAAAAAAGTATCAAAAGAAATTAAAACCCAAGTCTATTCAAAGGGATTTGTAACTTAATTTGGTGAATAAAAAAGTCAAGTGGGCAAAAAACAAAAGTAATATAAAAACAGTGAAGTGTTTATCATCGAGAATAGGAACTGTATTCATCACAAGTACAGTAGATCATAGGTCAACCTCTTTTTTGCATTAAACTATTTAAAATTTCTGTTTAAACTATAAAAAAAAATCTATTCATTTGATTCATTAGAATATGTTTTTCATACAGAAGGCAATAACTTGAAGATTCTGAGCTGTTTCCTTAGAAGATGATTACAGAATGCTTTTGGGATACAATGTTATGTTGATTTTTAGACCAGTCATCCTTGAAACAGGATCTAAACTTGTCCTTAGAGCCTGTGTATGCCTTATGGAATGCTGCTGCATTTGCTCACTTTGCAAGTTCATTTGTTGCCTCCCAGATAAATATGTAGCTGTGAAAGGTTGCTTGAAGTTCTGTACCACTGTTTTTCCATCCCTTCAGTGAAATAGTCCCTGCTGGACTGAGTTGATTTAGAGAAAAATAATTGGGTTTTTTAGAATATGTCAGAAAAACAATTTCAGAAGGTTGTTGGAGATGAGATTATTGAATTTTCACGACTGTTCTAGATTAATAGTGTTTTCTTGATAGGGGTGCTCTGAGTCTCTGAATTCAGTTTTATATGTTGTCTGTATTTTCCAAAACACACAGAGAAATTCTCCTCTTTGCACATGGTGAGTGGTTGCCTGTGCAATCAAATTATTGACTAGTTATGCCTCCATTGCAACATGCAGTCTCTGAGCAGAAAAAGACTATTTCCAAATATTTATATTTTTTTAATATTCATTGTTAATTTGACAGTGATTTTATGCATGAAAGGATTATTAGATTTCAAAATTTTTAAAATGAATATTTGTGATACTGTCTCTGCTATATAATAAAAACCCAGTGGTATCCCTAAAGCAGCTTTTTTAATAGTACTGCTCCTGAAAACTTCTAGAACTGCAGGCAGTTGGGGAAAGTTGAAAAACTACATTTTTGTATAGTTTTCTAGTCTCTCTACATGTTATCCAGACTTGGCTCTGAAAACAAATCGCATATTTCCTTCCCACAGCTCTGATGGTTTCTTCTTTCCATTAAACAGCTTTTGAAGCTGCT